>MU389047.1:0-28685 GCA_022578795.1 Xylariaceae sp. FL0255 | reverse complement strand
TATAATAAATTCAAAATTTTAAATCTTAATTATTAAAATTGGAATTTAAATAATTATTTAAAAACAGTAGATTTTTGTGGACCAAGTGGTGCAAATGGGGGGGTGGTGCAAAAGGGGGTGAAACCGGTTACTTAATCTCGCACGCATTCTCCTCGACGTTGAGAGGAACTCCGCGCTAGGTAGGGATGGTGGAATTATACTGTTGGACGAAATTACGAGCAGGTGAGCCAGCTTATGACTCTTCTTTCTTCTTCTGGATACATCATTCTCAAATGACAACTGACGTACATAATCACATAGTGTCGACACAGAAACCGAAGAGGGAATCGAGCATCTAGTCAAGATTCGATTAGGCGGGCGGACCCTCATTGCCATCAACCACCGGCTTGAAGCTGTGTGGGGCTACGACGGCGTCATCGTGCTCGAGAATGGGAGAGTCGTTGTCTCTGGAACGTCAGCGGAAATGATAGAGCTATGTGAGTTGTTTAGTAGACTGAAGTACTCCACGGGCCGTTGTTAAAGAAGATAGATTATCCCACTTGGGTAATGATTAGTATATTGAACGAGACTGTCCTGCATAGCATAGTCCGAATAGCGACAAAATCAGATTTAATCTCGTAAGGTTACTATGTAAGTCTGACTTGGTAGTCAGTCACAGAACAT
Source organism: Xylariaceae sp. FL0255 (assembly GCA_022578795.1). Taxonomy (NCBI): domain Eukaryota; kingdom Fungi; phylum Ascomycota; class Sordariomycetes; order Xylariales; family Xylariaceae; species Xylariaceae sp. FL0255. The sequence goes on along the minus strand of MU389047.1, from coordinate 28,022 downwards.
GAATGATTCAATTTCAACGGTGATATACATACAAGGTGGTTATCAAAAAGCTCAGCATTGAAACAACATTCACAGGTATTTAGCAAGATAGCCCATATGCTTCAAACTATGGTCGATGCTGTTACATCTAGTGTGGAAGGCTTGCCCAGAGGACTGAATGATGTTGGGAGTATGGGCGTTTGGATCAGTCGGTTTCATATAAGCTTGAACTGAAAAACTATTTTCAATGCCTGCTACCTGAAGACTGCTGATATAATTACCAAATAATCTGCCGAGACGAGTCTTACTATTTGCCACATCGATAGTTAATGATGCTTCTGAGGTCATGTCGGACTTCCAGGTCAACATGGAGATCCTGCTACGAATCAACAACAAGATAGAGATTTTGGTGAATGATTTATCGCTCGACGGAGTCTGTCTTCAGTCTGCGGAAGATGAGGTATCGAAAGATGTATTTAGTTTACGAAGTTTCCCGCCACAAACAGTATGGATAAACTAGAGCGACCAGATTCTGAAGTTTGCCAACTTCTGGTCTATGCTCGAGTAGGATGGGGGCGGACATTTACCAACCCAATATAACCAGCATAACTCTATTCGTTTCTCTCTTTGGTGTCATCACTCGCGGCTCAGCCCAACGACCTGGCGCTCAATCACTCCTCTTCTCAACAAACTGGAGATCCCATCAGGGACGCTCTTTGACATTAGTGACGCTGTCTTGTCCCACTTTAGTCGATGTCGAAGCCGTTGTATCGGTCCTTGGCTCGAGAGGAGGAATAAATATATTGCTAGGACGGTCTTTACCGAGCCCCCACTGTTCTTTGTAGTACTGTTCGTCGTTTTTTTCTGGGTGTTCTGAATACGACATACTTGGTTGATTGACGTCGGTTGGCTGGACTGTATTACTGGTGGGTTGCTGCTTTTGTGCGGTAAAGAAAAGGTAGGAGAGTTTCGATTTCGCAATATTAGGAAATCGGCACGAGAGCTTGTGCTGACTCATCGTGGCGGTACGGCGGCCACATAGGCTCTGTGACTCCACCTTGTAGCCGCTGGGCCTTCGTTTTGCCATCGGGGTATTGCCTCACTTACGTACCGTTTTGAAGGAAACGGAACCGTCGAGCCGCCGGGTCATACTGCCCCTCCTGCTCCGAACGATGCCGCGTCTCCTTACGCTACTTCCCTTCCTTCACCCCCTTTGCAGAACACCCTAGATTTACTAATTAATCCTGCTCTCAAACCGCCGAAAGCGTCGCGCTAAAAATTAATAATAATAGATCTTAAAATTTATAATAATTTTTTTATATATATAAAATTTATTTATATAAATAACTAAATTAATATTATTTTAGTTTATTTAATTTTCGATATTATTAGTTATTATATATTTTTTTTCTATTATATAAATTATTTTAATTTTTTTTATTATTTATTTATTTCGAAAATAGCGACTAATAAATTTAAATATATATTTTTTAAATAATATTTTATTAGTTTACTTTTTTATAAAAAAAACAAAACAATAACTTAAAAATATTTTAAAAAATATATTAAACGATTTATTAAAAAAAAAATTTTCGTAACTAAAAATATTTTAATAAAATAAAATTAATTATAAAAATATTAAATTTAATATTTTTAGTTCCGTTTTAATTTTATAATTAATTATTTAAAAAAATATATTAATAAATTATATTATAAATATTATATAAATATTTAAATCGATATTTAAAAATTATAGCTCGATTTTATTTTATATTTTTAAAATTCCAAATTTTAAGCGTTTTTTAGATTATTTTTTTATATTTATATCGATTTATTAATTTAAAAACGGCCTATATTTAATATTTAAAAATATATATATAAATAAATTTTAAATTTAGCTTTTAATTTAATTAAAATTTAGCAAAAATTTATAGCTTTTATAAATTATAAAATAATAAAAAAAAAAAAAAAAAAGATCTAAACTAAACTAATATATAAAAATTAAAATAAATTAATAAAAAAAAAAAAACAATCGAAAAAATTTTATTTATTTAATAATTAAAATATATTTAATATAATAATAATTTAATATAAAATAAACTAAATAATTTTTATATTTTATATATTATTACTAATATAATAATTATTTAAATATAATAAATATTTATTAAATTTATAATTAAAATAAATTTAAATATAAACCTAATTTATTAAAAAATTACTATAATAAATATTAATATTAATATAATTTTTTAAATTTTATAATTAAAAATAAACGATATATTTTATAAACTCGATATTAGATTTTTTTTTATATTATTATTTTAATAAAAAATATTAATAATTTTTAATTTAATATTTTATTAAATATAACCTATTTTTAATTTTAAATAGTTATAATATATAATTTAACCGATTTAATTAAAATTTAAATTATCGTATCGATTAATATTAAAAAAAATAAAATAAAAAAAAGGGCTAAAACTAGCTATATTTAAAACGATAATAAATAAATAAATAAATATTTCCTAGTTTTACGAAAAAATCTAATTTATCTATAATATTAGATTTTTTATTATTTTTATTTTAAACTATATTTATTATTTAAATAGTTTAATTTTTATATAAAAACTTTAATTTAATATTTTTAACGCTAGTTTTATAATTATTAATTAAATTTTCGACCGATTTAATTTAAATATATAAATTTTATACCTTTTTATTAAAAAACGGAAATATTTAAAAAAAAAATCTTCCTTATTTTATATAAAATATTTAATAATATTTAATATTATATATTTTTAATTAACGATTTTTGCAAAAAAATATAATTTTATAGCTTTTAAATAGATATAAAAATTAATTTAAATAATACGTTTTTATAATATTTTAAATATTTTTTTAAATTTATTAAAATCGATAACGTTAACGATATTTTTTAAATATATTTTTTAATACTTTATATAACTATATTTTATTTTATATTATTAATATATTTAAAATAAATTATTAATTATTTTGTATATACGTTAATTTTATATAATTAATATTTAAAATTAACGTAAAAAATTATAGCTAGCTTTTTATAAAATTTTATAATATTTTTTTAAATAAAAATATAAATATTTTAATTAATATTAATCTAAAAAAAAAACTTTAATTTAAAACTCGGAAAAATATAATCGAATTTCGAAATATTATTAAAACAGCCGGTTTAAAAAAACAAACAAGTTTTTATATAAAATTAAAAAATCTACTTAAAACATTTGGCTAATTTTAATTATAATTTAACTAAATTAAATATTTTAAAAAAACTAACTATTTTTAAACGTAAAAATATTTTATTTATAAAATCTATCTATTTAATAAAAAAAAACGCTTTTTTTAACTAGCCGTCGAAAAGATTTTTTTTTTTATTTAATTTTTAAATTAAAAAAAAAAAAACTACTCTTTATATATATTATTTAAAATATTATATATTTTATTTTTTAGCCTATTTTATTAATATATTATTAAATATTTTAAATAAATTAAAGACTAAAAATAAAAAAAACAATTATTTTAACCTTAATTTTATTTTTTAAAATAATCTATCCTATTATTTATTATATAAAAAAATATACGCTAATCGAAACGTTTTAATATAATATTTTAATATATTATATATTAATAAAAGGATTTTTAATAAATTATTTTTATATTTTAAATATTAATTTATAAAGCTAAAAAAAATATTAATCAAAAATGCTCCTTAATAAAATAATTATATTAAAAAAATATATAATAAAATATATACGCTTAATTAAAATTTTAAACTAAACCTTTTAATATAACTTTACTATTTTTATTTTCTTAAATTTATTATTAAAATTAAACTATTTATTTATTTAAATTATTATATAAAAAGCAGAATTTATAAATAGTTTATAATTTATTATATTTATTTTAATATTTTTTTTAATAATATATAAATATAGCTTTAATATTTAATAATTTGTTATATATTACTTACGTAAATATATTTTTTATATAGTTATATATATTTTATATTAAATAAATTAATAAAATATTTTATTTTAAATTATAGCTAAAATTTTTAATACTTTTTTTAATATTTTATATATATATAAAAAAAAATTAATACTATTTATATTATTAATAAATTTTTATTTTAATATATATATTTAATAATAATTTATAATAAATAAATTTATTTAAATTAAAATAACAATAATTAATATTTACTAATATATTTAAAAAAAATAAAAATATTATATTAAACTAATTATCGATAAATTTAATTTAAAATTAAACTATATTAAATTAATAATATATTTATAAAAATAAGCAATAATAGTATTTTTCGAATTTATTAAAAATATTTAAAAGCTTATTTTTATATTTTAAATTAACTATAGCTATAATTTTATTATTAAATTCTCTTTTAACCGTAATATTATTTAAACTAAACGACAATATTTTTTAATAAAATTTTTAACTTAAACTTAATATATTAAAAAAAAAACAATCGCTAATAGATTTATTTTACGTTTTTTATAATTTATCGAAAGCAGTATTTATTTTAATAAAAATAGTTAACCTAGTTTTTTATAATAATTAAAATTAAATCTATTTAATAAAAAATATTAACAATTTAGCGGCCGATCCAAATTTTAATTTCTAATAACTCGACAATATTATAAATATTGACAAAAACTACAAAATTGATTATATATTTAAACGCTAAAATAAAAACTTTTTCCTTTTAAAATAATAAAAAAATAAAAATTATTAGTAAATTTATTAAAAAAATATTAATATTACTCTAGTTTAAAGCTTTAAAATAAATTATATAAGGTTTAATTTTAAAATAAAAAAAAATATTAACGACTTAAAAGTAAAATAGTAAAATCGAGCATTATATTTATTAAATCGGCCGCTTAAACGACGAAAATACGTAGGTTTTAAAAAAATATATAAATCCGGATTTAAAAAAAAAAATATAAACCAAAAAAAGCTATATTAAAAAGGCAAAAAAGATATTAAATAAAGCCTTAAGTTAGATTTTAGTTTAAAATATTTTAAACATTTATAACGTTTATATAAAAGTACTATATTTTAATCACTTTTTAAACTAAGTATATTATAGCTATAGTTTTAAAATAGGGTTTTTTATATATAACTTATTTTATTTAAATATACTTTAGCCGCTATTTTGTTAAACCATTAAAAAGTACACCCGTTATAAGTTTTAAAATATAGCTAATTTATAATAGGCGTGTTAAAAATAGTTAATTATTATAACTTTATTAAAATAACTTAAATTTTAAAATGGTTTACTTTAAACATGGTTTAATAACCTTAAAGTGCTTGTTAATATATCTCCTCGGCTTTTTTTAATTTCTTTTAATCTTTATATAAATTACCTAAATTGTTGATTATATCGAAAGTCGACGTGTAGTCAAGTCCGAACGCATTCTCTTTATCTCGAAGCGCCCATTAGTATATGTCGTTAACCAATGTTAACTTTTTTTAAAAGCTGTATAAATTGCTTAAATTATTAATTATATTAAAGGTTAATATATAATTAGGCCTAAAACTTGTTTTATAACCTTGTAGCATTTGTTAATATACCGTTTCGGCTTTTTTTAGCTTTTTTTAATATATATACAAATTGCTAAAAATATATAAGTTACTAACTATATCGAGGGTTAATATATAGTTAGGTTTAAAGGTATTTTTATAGTTTTAAAATATTCGATAATATATTTATTCGGCCATTTTTAATTTCTTTTAAATTTAATACAATCTGCTTAAATTGTTAATTATATCGAAAATCGATAGATTGTCAATTTTAAAGAGTCTCTTTTTGCTTTAGAGCGTTTATTAAAACATCTTCTCGGCTTTTTCCTAATGCCTCTAAATACTATACAAATTGCCTAAATTGTTAATTATTTCGAAGATCAATAGGTAGTCAAGTTTAAATATAATTTTTTTGCCTAAAAGCGCTTGCTGAAACATTTCCTCAGCTTTTTCAAGTTTCTTTTATTTGCTATAAATAATACTAAAATTATTAACTATATCGAAAGTCGATATATATTCAACTCCAAAAACACTCTCACAGCCGTTATATGCCTACGTGTATATCTTTTCGGCATTTTCAATATTTTCCAAAATACTATAAATAGCGCCGAGAGAATTAAATATATCGAAAATCGATATATCGGGTCTAAAAGTATTTCTACAATTTTAAAATGCTAGCTAATACATCTCTTTAGCCTTTTTTAAATTCCTTTAATCGCGATATAAATTGCTTAAATTTTTAAAAACCTAGCTTGTTTTTTTAGTATAAAATTTATTATAAATAAAACAACTATACCTTTTTGTATATTAAAATAATCGTTATTATATTAACTACTATTTAATTAATCTTTAGTTAAAAACGTGTGAAGCTATAAATTAAATCGTTAATATTGTTAATTTTATATTTAATATTTAATTAAAAATATAAATTGCTTAGTTATAAATATAACTATAAATATTATATTTTTTTAATTCTATAAGCCTATTTATAAAATAATTAATTTCGATAAATTTAAAATTATTTAATACTTAAATAATATTATAAAAAATTAACTCGTTTTATATTATATTGTATATTTATTAAAGGTTATTAATATTATAACGTTAAAATAGCTTAAGCTAAACGTTTTAATTATTAAAATATATCTATAATTAAAGTAATATTGTAAAATTTTCGTTTTGTCGTTAAATTTAATTAAATAATAATTACTATATTAAATAAAAGGTGCAGTTTTTGTATAATATAAGCTTTAGGCTTTTCTTTTGCAGTTTTATTTAAAAATCTTCGTAGTAGCAAAAATAAAATTAAAAAATTATCGATATTTGTTTTAAATATATATTTGCTATAGCTAGTATAAAAAGAAAACCGTTTAATTTTATAATAAACTATTTAATATTAAAGTTTAAAAAATATTAAATTAATTATATATAAAAATATCTTAGTTTTCGGCTTATTTTTAGTCAAATTTTAGCGTTTTAAAATAGTTTTTAAAATTTCGAGGCTATTATCCAAATTTTGTATTTTCGATATTTATATAATATAGCTAATTTTAATTTAAAATAACCTAATTATAACAACAATTAATTTTTAATAAAATTTTAGAAAATATTTTCAAATATTAATCGTAATAAAATCTATATTAAATAATAACTTAAAATTATTATAATTATTATAAACAAGAAACTATCGTAAATTATTTAGTAAATTTAGCTAAATTTTAATAATATTAATTGTTTTATCTAAATTTTTTTATATATTTATATTATTAATCCGGCTAATAAAAAAGTAATATTGCTTAATTTAATACGCTATTTTAATAAAACTTTATTTAAAAAAATCCTTATTTTTAATATTAAGCTATAAAATCGCTATATAGTTATTTTTATATTATTTTATATATATAATAACTAGTTAAGTTTTATTTATTTTCTCGAAACTATAAAGAATTATAATTTAATAAATACTATTACTATTTAATATATAGCGTATTTTGGTAAATTTTTGTTTTTTCGCTATAAAATATTCGATTTTAAATATATTATAAAAACTAAAAAAAACCGTAAAATCTTTGTAATAAATATTTATATATATTAGTAAATCGGCAAAATTATAATAGATTATTTTAACTTGCTTTTTTAGCTTTTAATGATTTTTTTTCGAAACTACTTCGACGTATTTTTTTCCCCCTTGCTATAAATAAAAGATATTTAAATATTAAAAATGCCTAGCAGCAAATATGTTTAGTTTTCGGATTTTATAGTTTTTCGTCGTTCTATTTATACTATTTGTTCAAATATAATAAAACTAAGCAATAAATCGCCTTAAAATATACAAGCAAAAAATACCGGTAATATTACAAAAAAGTAATTTAAAAAATTACTTATTGTTTAATAATATTCTTTTTTTTAAAAAAAACTCGACCGTTTTAGATATAATAACCTTTTGGAAAATCTATCTACGCGTAAATTACCAATTTTGCTTAAATTATTATATTATTTATTAGTACTACAATTAATTGCTATTTTTAATCGCTAAATAATAAACATTATCGAAATAAATATAATATTTAACTATATTACTATATTAACAAAATATATTATTAATAGATTTTGTAAGCTTAGTGCTGCTGGATTTATCGATATAGCATATATCGACCTAGAAATATCGCAATTTATCTCGTTCGGCCTGCTTGCCGTAAAAACGGATCTTGTAGTACTTCGATTTTTGCAAGTTCGTTCTATATTAAAAGTTTTTATAAATAACTTCGTTAAAGCCCTATATATAGAAAAATATCGTATATAAAAAGATATTATTACTAGCAAAATAGTCGGTAAAGCTAAACGAGCGGGAATTTTTGTAGATTAAAAAGCGTATAATAAATATCGAAGTTTGCTTTTTAAAATATATTAGTTAATATATTAATAAAACGTTATAATAAAAATATAGTTAAAATAAAAAAAATACGTTATAATTAAAATAGTTATTATAGTAATAGCGAAATAAAAAATATTTAGTATTATAGAAATAGGGTTAAAAGTAATATTATAATTTATTTATAAGCTATAAAAAAATTTAACTTTTTAGTTGCTAGTTTATATAATAGTATATTAATATAACCTTTTTTAAAACTAATAATTAAAATATAATTTAATATAATATAAATCGACAAAATTATAATTATATTACTATATAATAATATATTATATAAATTTATTATATAAATCGAAGATTTAATTTAAAATAGTATAAAATATATGCTTGTATAAAAAAAACATTTTGCAAATAAAAACTAAATAGGCAAATAGTAGCTAAATATATAAAAATATATTTTGTAATAAAATATATTTTTAAAAAAAGTAATTAAAAGTTATTTAAAGTATATAATATAAATATTTTTGCTATAATTTAAGAAAATGCGTCTTGGTTTAAGTTATTATTTGCAATTTTCGAATATACATAAATATAGAAAAAATATAAAAACGTAATTTAATATATTAGAGAAAATATAAATAATTTTATAGTAATTTAAACAAGTTATATACTATTAGTTAGTCCTATTTATTTATTTTATTTAAATTAACAACTGGACAATATTTTGTTTAAAGTAGCTATACTATTACTTTTAGTTTTTTTTTTTATAAGTATTATTTAAAAAGGATTTCCAAAATCTACAGTTTATTTTTATATACCTTTATTTCTAAAATAGTTAACAAAATTAAAACAAAATGGCGCAATTTAAGCAAAATAATATTGAAATATTTCTTTAAAAACTAATACTAGTTTTAATAAATCTATATATTGCCTTTTAGTTTCGTTACAAAAAGTTTATTATAAACTATATATTAATAACTAACAATAGCTTTAAAACTGCCGCTATTTTCGAGGTTTACTAAACTAGAAAGAATATTATTTAAACTACTCTTTAAACGGCTAAAGCAACACGACGTCTTCGTTAAATAGCAAATTAACTGCAAAATCTCGATAATTTAGGCAATAATTTACATTATCTTCTACTTTTATTTTTAAATTACTATACTTTATATATTTAGTAATTTCTTTTAGGCTAAACTGCTCGGGCAAAAATACCGATAATTAAATTGATTCGATACGCCGTTTACGTAGTTTTAACTCCGTTTAATATTAGTATTTGCAAATTAGCGGCTTTGGCGCTGTTTATAACTATAAATTTAATTTTAATATTATCGAATAAATAGTATAAACAATTTTAACTACTAGCATAGTTAATACTAAATTTCTCTTTTTATAGCTTTAACCATTTTACGTAAAGCCGGCTCTAAAATTCCTCGGGAAATTTTTCCGTAACAAAAGAATCGATAGGGTGTTTCAATTTAATTACAAGTAGATTTTAATTAAACTTAATATAAAAATCTAATAGCAATTAATTTAAAACGTCGTTAAAATAATTTATATATTAAAAAAAGTTCTCTAAAAACCTAGATTTGTCGATTTTCTATTATATAAAATAAATATCAAATTAATCTCGTTTTGTTTTGTTAATTTTTCTGCATTTTTTAATAAACTTCCTTTATTAGCGTATAATTTTCTATAATATATAAAAAAATTCAAAAAAACTACTAATAAATAATAGCTCCTCTCGGATAATTTTAAACGGAATTTAATAGTATATATTTAAAAAAAATTTAATACGTAACTCTCGATATTTTTAATAAAAATAAATAATTAACAACTATATTGCAGCTTTATCGAAAATATATTTTATAATAAATTTTTTAAACGACCCAGATTTTCTCTCTTTTAAAGTAAATAGTAGGTAAAAACCTCGAATAATATATCGCTACTTATGTTAATTAAATTAAACTCGAGACAAGGCGACTTTAAAGTTAAAAAATAATTATCTACAATAGTTTTATTTGCTGGTAGCTTTTATATTATAGTTTAAACCTAATTGTTGTATTTTTGGCAGATTTTTAAATATACTATTAGGCAAAAGCTATAAAAAAAAAACGTTTTGCTAAACTTAGGCATTATTTCTTTTATTTTGCTATAAAATTTAGCTTTATTACCTTAGTTATATAAACAAATATTTATAATAGCAAAAAAAAATATATTAAAATTAAATAGTAGGAAGGAGAAAAACAATTAGTATAAAGAAAAAGTTTACTAATTTAAATTTAAGAAAGGTGTTTGCTCCTTTTTATATACTATAGGAAAAACAAAAAAGGACCCTTTCAATTTTTTAAACAAAAAAGCTATAATACAAAAGCTTTAGTTTTAAGGTATTTATATACAGCCGTTTTTAAAGCTAAAGATCATATATTTAAACCGACAGAAAAGTAATCAAATAGGTTTAATATTCGATATATTATTTAATTAGCTTGTAAATATTATAAAATAAATTCGGCTAAGCCATGCCTTGCTCAAACCTTTATATAGTATACCCCAGCTATTGCCTCTCCTATAGCGCCTCGTTTTAAGTAACAATTTAAAAAATAAACACAATACTATATAGCTAAAGTTATTTCGACTTTTAATTAAGCTAATTTTTCGACCGGAACGGGACCTTTTTTTCAACTTTTAACTTTAACTAAATGCCTTGCTTATAGTCAAATATCTCAAAAGTATAAGTTAAACTTCGGTAAAAACTATATAGCATAATTGCGTTTAAAAAAACTGGTATTCGAAAATAATAAAGCCTTTAAAGTTAACTAAAAAACGCGGCCTAGCTTAACGTTAATATTTAAACTATATTTCTTTTATTATAATTTTAGTACAAAAATTAGCTTATATAATTAAACCTAGCTGCTTTATAAATTTAAAATAGCTATAATATTATAATAACTATTATTATAACTAAATTTAATTCTAGTAATACTATAACTAAAGCAAAAAAAAAACAACTTCTAATATTACGCTAACTTTTTATATAAACTTAATCCGGTTAAAAGCAAAAAATTCTCTGTAAAAAGATTAAGCTTTAATATATCATATATAATAGAGCGCCTAAACCCCTAATTAAACCTTTTATTAATCTAGCTATACTCGCTTTAAACCGGGTTAAGCGTCTTTTGTTTATAGCAAGGCAGACTATTTCGATAAAAAAGGCCTAAATTTAAGTGTATTTTATTTAAAGCTAGGTCAGAAAATTTAGTAACAACGAAGTCTTTAGATTTACAAGATTTATTTTATATCTATTTTTGAGCGATAGCGGCGATTACAACAATCTTTTTAGTCTTTTTACCTTTATAATTATCCGCTTTATAGAAATGAATAAGTATGTATAAAAACGGCCAACGATCCTATAATAGACATTAAACGCTTTTTTAAACTCAGCTATAACCGGCTTTTACTTAGAAATCCTTTAGTATTTAATAAGAAAGCCAGCTTAAACCCGTTTAAAGTAGATTTCTGTCTTTTTATATACCTTGTAACGGATTAGGAACTACCGTAGGTCCGCACGAAAATAACCGCTTAGCTAGATAATAAAGCATTTCCTAAATATAAAAAGACAAATTTGCCGCTATCTTGTTTTTTTATTTCCTTCTTATTATATAATACTATTTTTAATTGCCCAAACCTTAAGTATTCGATTCTCTAAAATTATACTATACCCTCGACTCTTGTCATCTCTTTTTCACATTTCTACTATAACTGTTAATTGTTTCCTCTTCTCTTTCTAGTTTTTAGTTCTCCTTATTTACAATATTCCTTTCTATTATCCCATATTATGCTCAAAACGTTTTCTAAACCTTCTATTGCATCTTTTTGTTAGCTTATTCGGTTATATTCTTCCGAATTCGGCTATTTTAGAGTAACTCGGTCTCTTTCATAACGTTAGCGTCTTTATTGCTATAAATGTTCTTTATCGGCTTTTTAGAATTAAAATCAAGACATATCCTACCCCCCTTAACACCTGCCCGGCTAAGCGAAAAAAACGATCTTTATATAGATGTCTTTTCAAGTAATCTCGCTTCGGAATTTTCGCCGCCTACAACATACCACGTTTTTATAGCTTTATTACGTAATATTAATATATCTAATAATTTACTTCAAATATATTCTATCGTTTTTTGATCCTAAAATAAACTAAAACTAAAATAGAAATATATCCAAAACGCTATTCACTACTTCGGAACGGGAGAGCAGATTAAACGCGGATATCTCGAACCCGAACAAGCCTTCAAAATCTACTTCGGATGCAATCGAGAGTATGTTATGGAGCTTGAAGCAGACCATATAAGTTCACTTAAGAAATTATATTCATTCGTCCTTATTACAGCCCATGGGCCGGATTGTCCGGATACAGAGAAGATATCCCTTACGGAACTTAAGAAGCTGCGGGACAGAAAGCAGACCTCAGGCGAACCGCAAGTTCCGAAGACCTCAGACGAACCGCAAATGGTGGAACAAGCTAGGCACTGGATCAAAGGTTCAATCATTGTGCGCCGGGCGGAGTCAGCACCTGATGCGGTGAACGGCTAGGGATGACGGGATTGAACAATCTGTGGCAATGCGAAGGTAGCAATAGGAACTTGGGAAATGAGCATCGTTGGCAACGGACGTCAAGTTACATCAAGTCTATTGATCCAACATCGTGGGCAGGGAGAGAAATGAGGTCTATGGATATTTTTATATATATTAAAGCACTCTCTTGGTTCTGTATCCTAGTTATTGTATTTCTTAGCTGTTTATTCAACGCTATACTTGGAACGATTGACTCCTTACGAGCACTTTGAGCTGAGTTGACTGTTATTCGGATCTTCAGAGGTTTCCGAACCGACCTCTTGATGTGATGCCGCGGCGGAACGTGTTTTGAATAGAGGAGACGCATTGCAGTGAGGGTGACTGTGATGGGCGGCAGCGATGGCGGTATTGCAAGCTCGTGTTAACGGACCTTTGAAATGATCCTATGGCGCGGCCAATCATACGGAGTATCTATTGTGAGCAAGAGATCATAGCAAGGGGAGATAAAGAGTTGGTCTCCGACATATGACTCAGGATGTAGGACTTCCAGTTATTAAACAGGCATACTTCTATGAAACGCAAAGGCGCGATTTGAGACGTTAAAATGGGAAACCCGCTGCGTCCCCAGCGGTGGAAAGGCCCCCGATGAAAAAGGGATCATTCTACATGTTAAGATTCTGCCGGCAGAAAAAGAAAACCAGGATCATGGCCCCCCGCCCAGCTGTCGCCGAGCCCACGATCACTTACGGCAGAGTGCTAGAAACGCAACAAATTGCTATATACCTAGTATCCAAAGATGATTTAAACCCCAATTGTCAACTCAACACTTATCGACAAGCTTGCGCCTTTCCCTTATTCCGCTCTTAAATTCGTTTTGATCGTTTTAGGCCGGTCCGTATATCTTAATTACCCCTCTTCGATCTACGACGTCGAGGTTTAAAACGTATTGCATCATGAACCATTGAATCCAACACTTCAGGCTCCGCATCTGGAAGTTCGTAACCTTTATACCTCTCTAGACTATTTAGGACTGTAAAGCCTAAAAAAGATCGCATGCCCTGCTCTCCCCATCCCAAAGTCTAGTCCAAAAAGCATAGATTAGTAAGTCAAAAGATAAAATTAATTCGACGAAAACCCTTTCTTACTCGCTCGTCAGTAATAAATCTAAAACCGCTCTTTTTATTATCGCTAGTTATGTCCCCATACTTATCAATCCCTCCATCAATCTAATTACTTGCGCTCATATTAATATTAGAAGCTATCTGGCTTAGCTTAAAACCATATTAAGGTATGCTAGGTGTTGTAGCATCGGTGTAGTGCCTTGGCGATTCAGTTACAAATATTGGGGATTCTCTAGAGCATTATGCATACCTCAATGCCTCCTCCTCTCGAGCTACGTCGTCCTCGGGGACGGAGCTAAACAGCATACTTGCTGTCTTTACCGCAAGCAGTGATGAAGCAGCTAGAATTGAGGTTTCCTCCTTTATCCTAACGCTAGTATTTATACTCGGGTACAGGGAGACTAATGTGGTTTTAAAGATAATATCGATCATCGGTAACAGCGGCTTATACACTGCCCCTTCATCTGACGGCCAACAATGACAGCCGCTCTTAGCGGCCACCCCTTACGCAAGGTGGATGGTTTCATCATCACCATCAAATCGCAGCAGAGCAGATCAAGGAGATGCCATGGCGCTATAAAATGGATTAAAGCTCTTTAAGCCGCCTATAAAGGCGCCCTCTTCCCCCTAGGGCCGCTTTTGGGTTTGGCAGCAAGGGAAAAGGCATTAAGCGGCCAGACTGTTACATGCGTTAGGATTATTTGTGACTCACCCCCCTCCCTCTTTTTGAGTGAAACAGAGGGCTACAAGAGCAGCAGCGGGCTCCTCGTAGCCGCTCAACAATATAGAAGGTCGTGCGGATAGACAGAATCCGCTAGCTGGGCTTTGATATATATTGGCTCGAGCCAGAAGCATTCGTTCCTTTCGATTTGATTATAAAACGTCTGATTTCTCTTCGCTCTAATCACTGACATATCGAGACATTTTTATAACATTGCTTGTACCGGTAGAACCTCCCAAGTGCGATCATGACGACTGTAATTCTTATACTAGCTTAGCTTTTTACCGCTTTTATAAATCTCCTTACTGTCGTTATTGCTACTTACTACTACTACGTTGATTATAAGATAAATCAAATATAAAAGCTTTCTTCTATTCTTCCTGCTTTTGCCTTAGTACCTGTTTTAATAATTACTGCTTTATTTACTAAAAATATCGTAAAATAAAACGCTATTTTTGCTGCTAATTGCTTTTCGATAATATTAAATATAATACAATTTAAAGTTCTTATTATTAATACCGTTACTAACAATAATTAAAAATAATACTTTACGTCGATATTATTAATAGACTATTTTTCGAAAAAATAAAAACTAAACGATAAAAGTCTTTTATTAAATTTATTCTACCGGTCTTATTTGTTATAATTGATATATTAAATTTTTTTCTAATAATTTATATATTATTCCTAGAGCTTTTGCTTATTAATATAGTATTTTCTTTAATAACAGCTTAAATACTTGCTTTATAAATATACCAATTTTGCAAAAAGAATAGATTTATTGAGGTCTATTATATATTTCTAAATTTCAAAATAGCTGTACTTTTACTCGATTTTATTCCTTTATTTACACTATTCTAGTCATCGGCCCGTTACATTCTCTAGGCTACTTTAAATATCTAGGCAACAGTAATAGTAACAGCGTTTAAAGCTCGCTCTTTTTATAACATTAAGCTAAAAAATAAAGCCACAAAATCTTAAATAATGGAATTCTAAAGCAGAAATCTTAAATCTGCTCTATAACAAAATAGATTTATTCAAAACGAAAAAAAGGTAAACCAAGGAAAAAAATAGAAAAAATATAAAAAATAACCAAAATAAAAAACAAAAAAACCTTTAAATAAAGCTTAATTATTCGATATAATTTATTTATTGCTATTTTATATATTTTTAAATATTTAATAAAATATATAACAACTTTTTTATAAAATTATCTCTATTCTGCTTTTTATTAAAATAGCTATATTTCTTTTTTTTATTTATATTAATTAAATTTAAAAGTTTACAATTAAACAGCTTTGCCTATTTAAAATCTATAATTATAATATAGCTATTTTATATATTATAAAATATATTATATAGCTCGATATTATAATAAAACATTTTAAATTTATATATTGCTATAAACGTTATATTAACTATAGTTATAATAATATTTTTAAAAACTTAACAAAATATATTAAATACAAATTGCCCGGCCTAGCTAAAAAAAAAAAAAAATAAACAAAAATACCACCGTCGTAGTAATAAAATAAAACCAAGTCTACAAAACCGAAATAAATAAGGATATATTACTTCTAAATAATACAAAATTAACTATATACTTATTTTTTATATTATAAACGATTAAAGTAATTTTTTTCAATTTTTTTAGTTATAAAAATATAGCTATAAAAAGAAAGGCAGATTTTAAATAGTGCCTTGACTAAATTAGAAAAATATAATAATATTATATCGATATTTAAATTACGGTTATTAATTAATTAAAAATATACTAAACGTTAAAATTTAAATATATTAATATATTATTTTTAATAGTTTTTAAAATTAAAATATTATTTATTTAATAGCCTACCGTTTACTAGCTTTAATAAACATTTTACGGTATAAAAGGGTCGGTTTTGTATATTTATATATACTAATTTTTACATTTACTTTTTTTTTTTTCTAGCTATACTACTTCTGCTATAATAATTTAGCTTAATAATCCGGACTATAATATTTATCGTTAAAGCTATTTTTATAAAAGTATATATAGATTAGGAAACGGATAAAAAAAAAAGACTATTATTATCGTCGTTATCCCTTTTTTTTTAAAGACCGAAATTATTATCGTTTTATTAATAGCAAAACTGCGTCTTAATTAAAAAACGTTTAAAACTCCTCTAATATTAAATTTTATAAAATAAAGACTTTTTAGTTAATTTATAATTTATTACAAAAATATTTTATAAAATATTTTCGAACTATATAATTTAAATATTTAAATTTTTTGTATAGTTATGCTATATTTATAGTAAAAATTATATATAAAACGCTTAAAATATAAACGTAAAGATTTAAGCTATAATTATATAATAAAACTAATTTTTATCGTTTTTTAATATATTTAAATTAAATATATAAATATAGTAATAAACTATAAAAAAATTATCGAAAATGTATAAAAAAATAAAAGTTTTATTTATATATATATAACTATATCGAATATTTTTGTCGACTATATATATAAATAACTAAATTATAATAGTAGCAATAAGCATTTTTAATATAAAAATAAAACCTTTGCTATTTTAATTAATAATATTATATATTAATTAGATTTTGCTTCGTAAATTTGTTATAATTTTATTTCAAATTAATTTATATAATATTTTATATTTAATCGTAAATATTAAAATATTTTAGCTATTAGATTTTTAATAAACGCAAAATTAATTAATAAGGCTATTTTTATTTTTTTTTATTTTTTAAAACAACCTTAATATTAATATTATAATAATAATATTATTCTAAATAATTACTAATTATTCGATTAAAATAGAGAAATTTTTGATATTATTTTTAAAATTTATATAGGTTTTAAAAATTATAAATCCTTAAATATTAAAACAAATATATAGCTAGTTATTTTTAAAAGCTACGTTATATCGTTTTTTAATAATATTTTCGACAATTTTGCAAATAAAATATCGCAAATTGGTTTTATTCGTAATAGGTTTATTTAAAAATACAATATAGTCAAATTAATATAAAAAAAAAAAATATAATATTAAAGTAAAAAAACAGGCTATTTAACTAATTTTAAATTTTTTTTTATTATATTAAATAATTATTTTATAAAAAGATTTATCGAAAAAAAATACGGCTAGTCGGGTTCGTTAATTTATTTTATATAGTTAAAGATAAGTCGGTTTTAATTAAATAGCAAAGTTAAATAAATAGCAAATTTTAAGGTATTATTAGAATATTTATAGCTATAATCTTTTTACGCGTCTTTTAGTATTTTTGTATCGTTGTTTTTTTTTTTCACGTTTTTGTTATTCTTTTTTTCGTTTCTAGTCAGCTTTTTCACATAAACTTTGCTTTTTCGCAAATAATATGCATAGTTTTATAATCTTTTTATCTATAAATACACTAAGTGGGCTTAGGTATATATATAAAAGATTAATTATAGTTTATTTACTAAACTAAAAAACGCAACAGTTAAATAAGTTTAAATAAAAATACCAAGATAAAAATAAAAGGACTATAATATTACCTTGTTAACTAATATTTATTATTTATTTTACTTTTATTTAGGTTAATATTTATAAAGTAATAAATAATGTTATGCTTTTATTTTAACTATTTAATAATTAATTATGGTAATATTTTATCTATTAATTTCTTATACTTAAAATATATTATTTTATTTAATAAATTTTTCGTATCTATATTTATAATATTTCCTTTTTAGCTATTAAAGAGTTAGAGATAAAATCTAATATTTATAGCTAATAAATCTTTTATCTATAATAAGCAGGGTTTTTTTTGGTTTAAAAAAGCTTTTTTAAAATTAGGTCATTCTATTTTTAAATATTATACTTAAATACTTATTTTTTCTACTTTATAAAATATTAATCTTTATCGTTCTTAGTTGTTTATTTTTAAATTACTTTATTTACTTTATAAATATCGATCGTTAAACTAATTAAACTTAGCTAATAACAATAACCTCGCCATTTTTATCTATATTAAGGCTTAAGCTTTTAAGAGTATAAATATTTTAAAACATAGCTAAAAGACTTTAATATTTAATTTTCTTATTTGCCGCCGGAATCAATATATTAAAAGTAGATCTTCGGCAAAATAGCGGTTTATATTCTATAAATATTATTTTTCTATAGCTAATATTCTTGTAGATTATATAATAGTTACGTAATTGTTGTAAAAACGTAAAAAAACTTAACCTTAGCGAGCAAACTGAGGTTAAGATAATAAAACTTTAAAAGTTTTATTAAATACTTTTCGATAAAAGCATTAGTTTAAAAGAAGTAGAAGGATAAAATAGATAATTTGTTTAAATAACTAGTTCTTTAATATTAAGTCTAATAATTAATATTATATAATTTTTAATCGATAAAAATTATATTTAAAATAGAGGTCATATTAAAAAAGCGTAAATATATGATAGTTTTAATAGTTAGGATTAATTTAATATTTAAATTAACTCCTACTAGCAATTTATTAGCTTTTATATATTTTAATAGTTTATTTCCACCTGCTTTATGGATATGTTATTTTGTTTTTATACCTTTCCATTTAAAACATAAAACATTATTAAAACACTAGTTACTTTTTTAATAAAACTGCTCTATTTTTATACGTAAACATTAAAAATAATTTAACACTTAGCAGTATATATTTTATATAAATGATCGGCTAAACAGTAGATAAGTTTAAAAATAGCTGACTTAGAATACTAAGTTTATTTGCAAAATATGTTAGTTTTTTATTAAGTTTTATATAAAGTCTTTTATTTAAGTATTATAATAGTTTACGACTAATTAGCTATATTTTTGTAATCTACGTTTTAACTTAAATATATTATATTATATAAGCTAGCTTTAATATAAGCTAATTAAAATTGTAAACGTTAAAATAAAATAACCTTAATAGCTAATTAAAGTAAACAATTTTTAAACTAAAAAGGTAAATATTAAATAAAACAGGTTATACTTTTATTAGTTTTAATTAACTTTAATAAATTATATTAAATTCGCCTTGCTCCAAGTTGACTAAAATAGCCGTTATATTGAAATTTCCTCGACTATTTATTAATACGAAAGTTAAAGAGCAAAGCTATTATTTTATAGATCTAAAAAAGAATATAAAGGAAAGCTGTGTCAATATTCCAATTTTTATAATAATTTAAAAATATTGCCTCTCTTTTAATTTATCTTCTTTTAATTGATTAATATTATGGTATTATTAACTAATTAACTTTTTTATAATAAATGCGAATTTTATCTTCTATTTACTAGTTTTTAAAACGAGTAATTTACTTTTATTTAACGTTTCTAACTATTTTTCTTATTTTTAACTATTGACCTTTTTTTTAAATTCAAGAACGATTTGCTATATTCGATAAATATATAAGTTATAAATAATAATGATGTATTAAGATAATAATTGTATAAAATAATAGCCCTTAATTTATATAATATATATTTTAATAAGGTATTTTTTGCTTTCAATGCTTTTATAACAATAATAACAAATTTCTATTATAAATCTTTAAAATAGCTTTTATTTATATTTGACGATTTATTAAAAAAAAATCTTTTAAGTATTCTTTAAGATTTTTATGCCTTTAACGGTGACTTTTTTTTTTTGTTAATGCTAAAAGGTTAAAATAAAGTATATTTTTTATTAGTAAACCCTGTTAATTTAATGTTTATAAACATTTATTAAGATAATATTTGCGATATATATAATTAGTCTTTTATTATAATAAATATCGAACTTATTTTTACGTAAAAGTTTCTTTTTTAAACTAATTGTTAAAAGGAGGAGCTTATAAAACTAGCTTTGTTGCCGAGCGAACGGGAAAATAATATTATTTTGTAAGCTTTTTTATATTACTTTATTAAAGCTATTAATAATACTTTATTTAATTTATATATAGTAATATATTTAATTATAGATTTATTTTCTTATTTAACTATAAACAATTAATCTACTTTATTTTAAATTCTTAGCTAGGAGTAGGTATACTAATAAAATTATCGTTTATATAAATTTTTAAAAGCGTTTAAACCTAAGACTTGCTAATATAATCTTTATAATTATTAAGGAATAATATCTAAATTAAGTATAGTAAAAAAGCATTTTAATAAATAGCAATATTAAGAACATAGTTATAATGGTCGACAGTTTTTTACTTAAGCAGTATTACGGTAATATAAGCAATAAAAACTAGCTGAAACTCCTCCATTATGTTAAATATGCAAAATAATTTTCAAGAGGATGTACGACTTTAATTGTTATAAATATAAAAACAAGAGGAAATAAAAGGCTTAATATAGCTCCTATAATTAACATACTAGGTTAAATATAAATGATACTTACAATTAACAATGTTAATTATTTATATTATGCATGTAAAACATAATGACTTAATATTACTCTGTTAACTAGGTTTATTTTAAATCATGTTAAATAATAAATTGTCACTAGCCCCTTTAAGAAAAAAACCTATACTAAAGAATTAAGCTTGTCTTATAAATATTAAATCGTAAATGTATTTATATTAAGTATAAAAATGGATAATAATAAACTATAGCCTTAAATAATTTATATATAGTTATTATAAATAAGTATAGGTGTTTATTAAAACTTAAAACCATGTTTTACATTATTAGTAATAATGGATAGAAATGATAATAATAAAATTATAGATTAAACTAGTCTATCCTATTTTTTTTAATATATAAATATAATTAATACAATCTAACCTTTACTTGTTTAAAAAGTTAAAAAGAGATTTATACCCAGCTTTTCTCGCTTATTAGACTAAACTTTTTACTATATTAAATAAAATAAAAGTGGTAAACATTTAGTAACTCTTCTTTATCCTAATCTATACGATAATACAAGTATTTATTGTAGCCATTTTTTACTGCTAAATTTAGGCATTAGTTATAAAATATATGCTTTACTTTTACGTTAAATGCTAACGTTAAGTTTTTAAAGTGTTAATTTACTATAGTTTTTCCTTTTTATCGGTTATTATAAAGCTTTTTAGTAAATATTATAAAGATTAAAAAGATCGTAGATATTAAAAATGCTTTGCAAACTATTATTTTTATATTTTTTATAATAGCCTCCTTAGTTAGTTAGTTAACGTATATATTTTATAAATAAGCTACTAATACGATTAGTTCGATCGAGAATAATAATATTTAAAAAAAGTATAATATTTATATATCTATAGTTGCTATATATATTAATTCGGCAGCTATCGAGTTTTTTATAGTATATACTATATTTCGGTTTATTAAATAATATTAAATCGATAATTATTTTATTACTTATAAATACAATATCGACAAAAAATAGGATAGGTTTATTTATAGCATAAATAGCTTATCGAAATAGCTTGGCTTATATATCTATTTCTCCCAAAAGCTTAAAAACAATATTATTTAATAGTACCAAAAGATATATTTTCGATTCTACTATAAATTAATGAAATTATATTATATTACTTTCAAGTTAGCTAACAAAGAATAGAACAATAGTAAGATTATTACTAATAGCGTATATTGTATTGTATTATTGTATTTTTAGTATTTTAAGCCGTTAAAATAAATAGTGGCAAACAGTTTTCGTAAAATTATTTATACTAGCATCGTTATTATAATTATATTAGAAATTTGGATTATTCAATATTTAGAGAGATAATTAGCTATAGAAAAAAGTAAATTGGAAGTTTTTCTATTTACAAAAATTAAAGAAGTTTTTAAGATACGGGATTTATAATTCGATAAAGCAGTATTACAAGTATTTATACCCTTAGGTTTATTAAAGGTTAAAAGAACGTACTATAGCTATTAATCAAAGTTAAGGTTAACTTAAAAGGCATTGTAGGCAAACTAAGGAAATTAAGTAAAGGTTAGTTACGATCCGAAACTAGGCATTCTTTAAAATTATTGTCGATTACGTTAGTTGGCTATTTTAAATAGCTATATATTATTAGCAGAATAGCTTATAAAACTATCGCTAATTACGGCGTTAATTACGGTTTTTAATCTTAGCTTTAAATATATATAATTACTACAATAGCTAGGCATTATTTAATTATTATACTAGTTAAAATTTTTATTAATAACTAGCAGCTACATACATTTAAGTCTTATTTTTTAAAAGCTAGCTAAATAGTTATTTACCTTTATTATCCTTTATATAATTACGTTACGATGTACAAAGTTTACTTCGATTTAAATTAACTAGATTTTTAAACGCTAAGTTTTAAAGATTTTATAAACTAGCTAATACGACAAATTTTTAAAAAAAAGATAGTTATAATCAATAAAATAGCTTATAAATTAGTAATTTAAAAAAATAGCTTTAAATTTACTATAATTTAAGCCAAATAAAACTTTAATTATTATATAAAAGAAGCTTTAAGTATTAATTAACGTTAGGATAAAACAAACAATATCGTTATTTTCTGTTTTAGTTAAAATTTTGCTTAATAACAATTTATACGCTAACATAAAGCTAATTAAAATTGCGTTTAAAAGCTAATTAAAAATTGTACTAGTCCTCGTAAAGTTTTATAAAAGATAGGGAAAAAATATAAAACCTTTATTTGCCGATATTCTAATATTTTATGCTTAATATTATAATTTTTAAACTGCACTTTTTTTATTATTATTTTTTTTTAGCTATATTATAATACTAAAACCTATGCTACTTTCCTATAAAAAGGACCAGTTTTTTTTATATAGGATAATTTATAATATATCGACTATTTTATTTCTTAAATACTTTTATTTTTATTCTTTTTTTCGAGTATATTATCGCGGTTTTAATTTTAAAATAATAGTTTTGCCGAAATACTAGAACAGGTGGATACCTTCGAGATTAACGGAAAAATGTCGATATTAAAAGTTTTTAAAATGGCGAGCTTGGTTCTATTTAATCAATATATAGAATATATATTATTTATTTTTAGCATTTTTATAGTACTGGATTTTGGAGAAGTAGTTGGGGATTTACTTATTATTATTGATAAAAACGACGCTATTATAGTTACTATTTTAATGGTATTAAAAAACAGTTAATATATAGTATATTATATTTTTGCTACTTTTTATAACTTTGTTATTTACAAATATTATAAACTGGATGTCTAGCTTAATTGTTTTAATTTTGTTTATATAGAAAAATACCTTTTTTAAGCCTTTTTTTTTCGAGATAAAGCTAGCTTTTTAGGGGGTAGAAAAGACAATTTTTTTCAGCAACTTAGACTACAATAAATTATTTAAGCTTTGTTTTAAATCGGAAAGTTTTGTATTAAATAATTAATTATTTAATTATTTTACTATAAGTAATCGATTTTTAAATATTAGCGCTATTGTAAATAATATGTTAAAGTATGTTTTAAAATTTGCTATTTAATATATAAGATAAAGAATTAGCTTATTAATCGTTTTATTTAGTTTTAAAAATGACTTTTCGAGTCCGAGTTTAAGTTTACCGATAAATATTGAAAAATTATAGTATAATAGTTTACTGGCTATTTAAAAAAAGTTATGTAACTTAGCATTTAAAGCAATATTTAAGTACTTTACGATAAGTTTTTAAAATGATAATATCCTTTCGAATTTTTATAGTACTATTTAAGTGGACGAAATGGCAACGGAATTGCTTTTTGCTATGTGTTTTATGTGCTATATATTATTTGTTAATAGTAGTTTTTATTTAATAAAACTTGGGCAATAGTTTAAAGAAGTTGTTAATAGTTTTCCGGATTTAAATAGCTTTATTATATAAAAAAGCTTGGAATGTTAATTAGATAACAAAAATGTTTTATACGATATTTATATTTTTAAAAATCGTTTGTCCGTTTTTTTCGAAGCGGATGCGTTATAGTTTTGTAAATGGAAAAATTTTTGTAATTAGTCTAGGTCGGGATTTAAAAAGATTAAATATAAATCTCTAAAAGAATTACGTCGCTATAAATTTGCTAGTATACGTTTTATATATATTATTTACTATTAAGAAAGAATATATAAATAGGAAAAGCAATAAGAAGAATTGTGGCCGGAAACGAGTAAAGAGTTGCTGGAACTTTTAACAATGGATTTTTTTGGCTTTTTAATTAAAGTACGCCTCGAAGTAGGCGATAAAGTGTGGATGAAATAGAGTGAAAAGCGGTAGAAATTTGTGAACTATAATACTGTTAATAAGAGGGTTTATAAAGTGAGTGTAGAGAAAATAAAACGTTTTGTGGAGAAATTAAGAAACTATGTCGAATTTAAATATATATAGTATTAAAGAGGAAATAGATTTCGGCAAATAGGATTGATTTATAAATACTACAAATTTTAGAATAAAGCTGGTATTTTAATATAGTATAATTAGCTAAGCTATTATAGTAGGTAATAATTATTGTAAAAGGGATTAAAATGTCGAGAAAAATAAAAATAAATTATATTATACTGTTTATATTGATTTAAGTCTTTTTTTATAACTATTTCTTTTAATAGAACTGATGTTCTTTATTTATTTATTTTAGTAAATTATTTTATATTTGCGATTTGCTTAACCTTTTTAAAAAGAGATTGTAAATTATTAAGCTATCTTTTATTTAAGTAAATGAAATGGCTAAAGGTCCTTAAGATTGCTAGTTTTTATCCTGTTTTTATGGCTAATAGTTATGTATATAAGAAGTATTTTTGACTTTTTTCGAAATACTATTTATAAAGGCTGTCAATAACTTTTTGCATAAACCGATTTTTAATAAATTTTAATGCTATAGCAATTGTTATATTGTTAAAATTAATATATTATAAGTTTTAAAAGTTTATTATAGAGACTATTTTGTCGATATTTTAAAAGTTCAGCTTGTATTATATTTTAGTATTAATAAGTATTTTATTAACGTAATAGAGTAATAAAAAATGTGGTTTGTTTAATATAATTAGCGGATATATAATGAGATTCGATAGAAATGCTTAATTTTTAAAATAGAAGAAAAGTTTTATATAATGAATATATATTCCGAGATATAAGATTTAATTAAATACCAAAATGCTTCTATTTAATCAATATTAATATATATTCTTTTTATATTATATAGCTAAGCGCTTTAAATAAAAATATTTTTAAAGACGAAATAAAGAATATTTGAAAAAACAATTAAAGCGCGCGTTTTTGACCTGTGAAATCTATAAATAAAATCCCGAGACGGCGTTTGATCGGCGAAATAAATCGTAGAATAGATAAGGGCGACGGCTTTGCTCCGGTTTGTATGTTATATAAAATCAGCGCGTTTAACAGCTGTTTTTCGGCAAAGTTTAACGTCTCCTGTTGATTTTAGAGCCGATTGTTATTTTTGTATAATTTTATTATTTCTATATTTTATATAAATATTTATATAATAAAAATTCTTAGATTAAGATTTAATTAGCTAAAATTGTTTTTTATTTTATACTGGATATTTATTATATTTTTTGATTATTTAAGTATAAAGTTATAGATTATTTGGTAATTTTGATATATATTTTTATTATAGTTTAAATATTGTAATTTTATTTTAAACCGGATTTCTTTTGTTTTATATATTATCTAATTTTGGCTTTTTTCGTTATTATGAATATAATCGCTTTAAGACGATAAACGAAATTGTTTTAGCAAGATATTTATATCGTTAATATGTTTTATTGCGTCGAAGTTCTTTATGTTTATATATAAAAAAGCGAAAAATTTTGATTGATTTTTATTACGTATTGAAATATAATTTAATAAAACTGCCCTTAGCTTTTGTGTATTATAGTATTTAATAAATAGATGTGGCGCGAGTAAGTAGATTTAGTATAAAGGAATTGATAATTTTTTGTTTAAAATTTTGTCTTTGAAATGATATATAATTTTGATTTTATTGTTATTTGGAAAATTTAACTATATTTAAAAATTATGAAGAAAATTATAATAGTTATGTAGAAAAGTTTTAAGAAGCGGAATATTAAAACTATTTAATATAAGTTTTTTAATTTGTATTAATGTTTATATTTTATTAGTATTTTAAATAATATCTCTTTTTTTGGTAAGAGATAATCTTTAGGATAAGCGAGTTTATTGTTTTTAAATAAGTTTGTTTTTGGCAGCAGAGGTTATAATAAAAGCTTATAATTAAAGGTTAACGTTTTTGCTTTTTTGTTTTTAATATAAAAGAAAGAAATAGATTTTTAAATATAAAGTTTCTAAGTTAGCGCTAAAAAGCTAAACCAAATGTTCTTTTAATAATATAAAATATATTTAATTAAATAGTTCCGGTATATTATAGAATATATTAAGGAATTTTTTTTTTGTATTTTTGATTTCGGGATGATTTTGTAAACTAAAGGTAGAAATGAATAATAAAGTATTAGAGGCGTTTAGGTAGCTTAAAACGCCTATAAAAACGGGATAACAAAACTGGTGAGGCCCCCCCTTGGGTGGCGTGGCCCTAAAGTTCTACTTTACTATACATTACCAACAGGTTTTTTTTAAAAAATATTCCAATTAAACCGATTTGTCTATACTTTATAGTTATATAATAAATAAAACTTTCAAATAAAATTTTAATATATTATAATCAATATTATTATATATTTTTTTAAGTTATAATTATTTATTTTAATTTTTTAATATTTAAGAAAAATATAATTAATTTTATAAAATAGCTATTTTTTTAAAAAAAAAAAAAAACTTTTCTATATAATAATTAATAATTAAATTTAAAATTAAAAAAAAAAGAAAAATGTAATTGTTTTAAATTTAATTAAATAATTTTAAATATAATTTAATAATATAGTTAAGTATATATTTAAATAATTTTGTAATATTTTTAAAAAATTAAAAAAAAATTAAGTTAAATTTAATTTAAATTTAATTTTTATAAAAAATTTTTAAATATAAAATTTATTTTATTATATATTTTTTAATAAATAATAATATAATAGTTAAAAAAAAAATAAAAATAATCGTTTAAAAAAAAAGCTTATAATAATATATAATATTATAATATATATAAAAATATTATTTATAATATATATATTTATTAAATAAATATAAATAATAATATAAAAAAAATTCCGCTTAATTTTAATTAATTTTAATATATTATTATTAATTTATC
>MU389046.1:0-29581 GCA_022578795.1 Xylariaceae sp. FL0255 | reverse complement strand
TTGGCAACCCATTAAAACCCAAAAAATTTTCGGGCTACCCAGAACCCAAATGGGTTCTGGGTTGCCAAGCCCGGGTCGGGTTGGGCGAACCCTACAAGGAAATTCCTATTATGACAACTAGTATATTTTAATCCGATGCAATCTGCCTAAATCTCGCTACTGCTAGGCGAGAATGGACTTTTGAAGGATTCCGGGGATAGGATATTTGGAGTAATACGTCGTACATGCCCACTGCGAAGGCAAACGTCATTATCTATCATAATACCAAGGCATTCCCCACTATACGCGCAGTCACATCAGTTGTCACTGTCCGAAAAGTCTCAAAAGTACTGCGCATTGAACGGCCGGCCCGATTTAATGCGCTGCAGTCATCCCAGCGTAGCTTCGCAGGATCACAAAAATGCCAAGTTGGTGCCCTCTACGCATCCTGCATCCTACATGGTATGGCAGAACGACATCCGACGACAGATGGTAATGTCACATTTTGCATACAACTACTCCCCTTTCCTTCGCCTCAGACAAAATGTCACAGCAGGAGCTCGGGAAGAGTCAAAGGCCGAAGTAGCGGTGTTTCCTTGGGCACAGTACTACGATGCTCATGCAAGATCAATGCTACAAACGGTGACCGGGAAGACTCTGGGGTCGTATGAGTTCAGAATATAGGAATCAAGGCCTTTTAGAAGTGGAGAGGCAGCAAAGTTGGTAGTGTCCTGAGAAAATGTAAGCTTACTATGTGATGAGAATCACTAGGTTAGACTTGAGGACGAGTAGAACTGATTAATAAATACATAGATACATCAGAATTTCGCACTAGGATCCACGCACCGACAAAAAGTAGTTGTTCTTCAATACGCCTAGACAGTTATGAACATAGAATTCTCCCAGGTCTATCAACCATTATCAAGAGTCTTGATCCCTCTCATATTCTTGCAATCCCCTTAGCATCGCGGGTCGGTGCATCTCCTGATGGCTCCTTGGTCTTCAGAAGGGCCTGAGCCTATCGCCGTGATTGGCATGGGTAATATATTGCCTTTAATATGATATGAATCATCAGCTTACACGAGTTAGGCTGCCGCATGCCTGGTGATGTTCGAGGTCCGAACGACCTCTGGGAGCTTCTCATAGCCAAGGGCATCGCCAACACGCCGAAGGTTCCCAAATCGCGCTTTGACATTGATGCTTACCTCCATCCCAGCAATGAGCGCCCCGGAAGCTTCAATGTGCCCGGGGGCTACTTCATCGATGACGACCCAGAGGCTTTCGATGCTAGTATGTTTGGTATTTCTCCTATCGAGGCGCTTTGGATGGACCCACAGCAACGCAAGCTGTTGGAAGTTGTCTACGAAGCCTTGGAAAACAGCGGGACCACTGTCCAGCAGATAGATGGCCAGAGGATTGGTTGCTTCATGGGCTCATTTACATACGACTTTCAGCACATGAGTCTCAAAGAACCAGATTTCAGACATCCCTACGTATCCACTGGTGTTGATACAGGCATTCTGGGCAATCGTGTGAGCTATGTGTTTAATCTAAAAGGGCCCAGGTATTGTCTCGTTGTCTTACCAACTTCACTGTTCAGCATTCATGCTAACGCATGTCAGTCTTACGGTAAATACCGCCTGTTCTTCCTCGATGTACGCTCTGGATCTGGCATGCAAAGCAATAATCTCCAGAGAATGCGATGGAGCAATAGTTGGAGGCTCCAACCTCATCCTCACTGTTGACCAGCAGATGAATACTGCGAGACTCGGAGTCCTTTCGCCGACCAATCAATGTCATACTTTTGACGCCGCCGCTGATGGATACAGCAGGGCAGAAGGGGTCGGTGCGCTTTATATCAAACGCCTGTCCGCAGCAATTGAGGCAGGTGATCCTATCCGAGCGGTGATACGGTCTACCGCCACGGGCTGGTGAGCAACCTTGAATGCCTGTGCCCCTACCGGGGCGATATATTGACTTTTGATATCTATTTCAGTAGTGGAAAATCTAAAGACGGCATGACTCATCCAAGTCAGGATGGACAGGTCGAAGTTATCACTTTAGCACATCAGCAAGCTAACCTGACACCCGAGAATACCATGTACGTCGAGTGCCATGGGACTGGGACGGCAGTTGGTGATCCCATTGAGGTCAAGGCTGTCCATCAGGCGCTGGGAGTTTATCGACGGGAGTCTGACCCCGTATTAGTCGGAAGTGTAAGTCAATGAGCTCAGATAAACACAAAAGTTGGGTTACGGGACATATGACTCACAGTATATACATGCAGATTAAGCCAAATATTGGACATAGTGAGGCTGCAAGCAGTATGGGAACTCTGATAAAGGCAATCATGAGTTTGGAGAGAGGCATATTTGCTCCAACAGCAGGCATTTCGAAATTGAACCCCAGCAGTACGTGCGATCATGATTTATTCGAAACCATACATAGCTAATGCAGGCGGTTTGCCCCATAACAGTTCCGTGGGGAGACCTGAATGTCAGGGTTGTTACGGAAGCTACTCCATTCCCAACTTCAGCGTCCTTCCATCGAATAGGAATCAGTGCCTTTGGATACGGCGGTACCAACTCTCACTGTATCCTCCAAGATACAAAATCAATGGTGCCAGGATATAATCGTCATAAGTCCAGACAGAATGTTTCACACCTTTCGAACGGGTTTTTAAACGGCATCGTGGCAAAGCCCAAAGGGAAACCTCACGTGCTTTTATTCTCTGCTCATGACGAGCCAACTCTGCGAAACTGTCTCAAAGACTATGCATCACTGGCACGCCAGGATATTGATATTTTAGACTTGGCATACACTCTTGGCGTCCGGCGAACGACGCACAGACAGCGGACCTTTGCCATCACAAGCGGCAATGAAACTGATAAAATGATTGAGCAGGCAGCCGCAGATATTTGCGAAGCGCCAGCAGAGCCAGCCCAAACCGCGTTCGTGTTTACTGGTAAGTCATCCGACTTTCTAGTTCGGGGTAGTTAGAAAGTATTTGTAGCTAATTATCACCGATATATAGGTCAAGGGGCGCAGTGGCCCGGTATGGGAGCAACGTTGATGACTCACTATCCGTCTGTTCTACAGACCATCAGAAAACTCGACACACATTTGTCTACGCTGTCGAGGCCGCCTCGATGGAAGATCGAGAAATTATTGAGCCAGCCGGATGATTTAAGTCTAGGAGGGGAAGCTGAGTTCTCTCAGCCCCTTTGCGTTGCAGTACAGATCGCACTTGTGGATCTGTTAGCCCGCTGGGGAATAACACCAAAAGCTACAATTGGGCACTCTTCTGGTAAGAACCACAAGCCATAATTGAGCTTATATGCTAAAAAATGGGACCGCAGGCGAGATCGGGGCTGCGTACGCGGCTGGGCTGCTTTCAGCTGAGACTGCCATCACAACGGGCTATTTACGGGGCATAGTAGCTGCTGATCTAGACTTGAAAGGCGCCATGCTGGCCGTCGGACTCGGCGCAGCCGAATGCGAGGACATGATTAAACGCGAGGGCCTAACAGACAGAGTGACCGTGGGGTGTTGCAACTCACCACAGAGCACGACGTTGAGCGGCGAAGAAGCAGGCATCCTGCAAATTAAAAAGGTCTTGGAAAAGGACGGCGTTTTCGCCCGCGTTATTCAAACATCTGGCAAGGCTTACCACTCCCATTTAATGAAATCTGCTGCGATCACGTATGCAGCCTATCTCCAGGAGGAAGACGACATCGCGCCAAGCTTTCGGACGAGAGTCCCGATGTTTTCTACCGTTCTGGCCGAAGAGCTCGGTGCCCAGGAAAATGGGATTCCGTCCTCTTACTGGGTCTCCAACTTGAGAAAACCTGTATTGTTCAATCAGGGCGTTCAACTGATGCTTCGTACACTACCTGAGGTCAATGTACTGGTGGAAGTCGGTCCTCACGCGGCACTGGCTGCTCCTCTTCGCCAAATACTGCAAGAGGCCCACAGACCTAGCCTAACGTATACTTCTACGCTCAAACGGAAGGAGAATGATGTAACCCAAATGTTACGACTTGCCGGTACACTGTGGGCTAGAGATGCACCAATCGATGTGCATGCTGTCACAGGCATAGAGCAGACGTCTTCTGACGGGCATATACGAGTGCACACCGGCACTTTACTAGTCGACTTGCCTTCTTACCATTGGACCTACTCGAAACCATGTTGGACGGAATCACGCTTCAGTAAAGAACATCGGACGACAGGCCAGCCCAGACATGATATTTTGGGTCGGAAGATCCTCGGGACGTCCATTCTCCAGCCGACCTGGCGCAATGTCCTCAGACAGAAAGATTTGCCGTGGTTATCGCAACATAGGGTCGGAGGGGAAGTTCTGCTCCCTGCCGCAGGTTATCTCGCACTTGCCATGGAAGCCATGACTCAATTGAATGCTCAGCTCGAGGATCCTCTAGTTGTCGAGAGCTACACCATGAGAAATGTTGTCATTTCGACAGCAACGGTCATTCCGGACGACGACACAGGGACCGAGACTCTTTTTAGCCTCCACGCGGTAGACGGCAAGTCTGAGCGCCTCACAGATCATAATATCAGCCCGTGGTACCAGTTCATCGCTTCCAATCTCTCATACGGTTCTTGGAAAGAGACTGCTCGCGGGCAGATTTGCCTCAACTTGAGAGGCCATAGTAGCAAACATCAGCCGGCAGAATTTCCTTTGACACCGAGGCGGGCATCTCATATCGACTGGCTCAATAAACTTCGCACTCTGGGGTTTGATTTAGGTCCCATGTTCCATCATATAGGTACCATTCAAACAGACGGAGAGACGCACATCGCTCATGGAGATATTCGGATTCGCAATACGTGCGGCGCGATGGATACCGAATCGCGATACGTTCTGCACCCTACAGTACTAGATGCCTGTCTGCAGCCGTTTCTCGTAGCGATCCATCGCGGAGAAATCGATGAGATGCGCTGCGCAACAATCCCAACCGAGTTCTCGGAGGTGACCATTTTCTCTCCATCTCCTGAGCATCTAAAGAGTCAAGGTGTTCTTCAAGTTTCCACGCCCAAGCTCGGGAATCGGTCATTTCTATCAAACACCCAGTTAATAGGACACGATGGCTCGCTGCTTGCCGACTTTACTGGCTGCCGCAGTCTTTTCTACCCGGCTGCCCTGCCGCAAGAGCTCCAGGGAAGTCCTCAAAGAGATCTGTTTGTCAAAACAGAATGGGACATTGATGCAGATTACCTGACATGGGGAAACAACAGCGATACTCTCAACAGACGATCCTGGATTAGAGTCCTCGGGATATTAGTCCATAAGGATGCTAAGGCTCGAGTCGCTTGTTTTGAGGAGGATCTATCAAACGAAATTCTGGGTCTTTACCCGTCCCTGCGTCTGAATTCCTTCAAAACCGTGTCGGATGAAGCTGAGAATGTAGACTTTGCAGGGTCCGGGGGACTGCATGCTCTTACTCATCTCGAAACTAGTTCTCAAACGCCCAAACTCAAAAGCAAGTACGATATCGTTATCACAAGGGCTTCAAGTCAATCGGAACCCGACTTGTTGAGGCGGAGCCGAGAGATGATCTCAGACACCGGATCTCTCATCTTGGTCCATGAAGATGATTTTCTTGGTACAGGGGCTGATACGTTTATCTCGGATACACTTTTCACGGCCAAGCATACCCTTCGTGACGGCTTTCTTTTCCTTACTTCCTCTAATAATCCCGCCCCGCCCCAGGATCTTCAGGATCCGGCAGAAAAGGTGGTACACTTCGTGTGCAGAGGAGATCAGACAGCTCTTGAACAATTAGCGTCCAACCATTTTAAAGAAAGGGGATGGCAAGTATCAAACATCTGTATCGACCGCTTCGACCCAGAAAAGATCTTGAACGGACAAGTAGTTCTATTCACGGACGCAGAAGAGTCTATGCTGATCAATCTCGAGGAGGCGGAGCTTAAGGGTCTGATGAGCCTGACTGAAAGGGCTCGCGCAATAACTTGGGTGACCTCTGGTGGCCTTCTCACTGGAGATCGACCTGAATTTGGTATGACAGAAGGCGCGGCTCGAGTGATCAGGAACGAGAAGGGATCATTAGACTTGGTGACCCTTGACTTCGACCACAAAACAACCGCTCTGGACCGCGTGATTGATCTGCTTTTTGATATTTCCCTGCGACAACATATCCATGGGAGAAATGGGGAGACCGAGTATTACATGAAGAGCGGTGTGCCGTACGTCGGCCGCCTTGCATCACATCGAGAACTTCATCGCATGTTTGTCCCCGACTCCGGGGAGACCTCCGCGATGCATCAACGCAATGATCCTGCCGTCCGCGTATGCCTTGAAAAAGGAGCTTTAGTCTTTCAAAGAGACGATGAGAGACTCGCGGAACCCATCGATGCGGATGGGATCGAAATTCACGCAGAAGCAATGGGTGTCTTAGACTCTGACACAATAAGCAAGGTTGACTTCCTCAACTGCGAGATCAGCGGAACGGTGACTCGCGTCGGCGAATGTGTAAAAGACATCGAACTAAACT
Source organism: Xylariaceae sp. FL0255 (assembly GCA_022578795.1). Classification (NCBI taxonomy): domain Eukaryota; kingdom Fungi; phylum Ascomycota; class Sordariomycetes; order Xylariales; family Xylariaceae; species Xylariaceae sp. FL0255. The sequence goes on along the minus strand of MU389046.1, from coordinate 23,069 downwards.
CAAGAGTCTTCGGTTTCGCTTTTGGTAGCATGAGCACATTCCAGAGAACAGCGTCGAACCTAGTTAGACCAGTACCAGACGCTTGCTCGCTTTCCGATGCCGCCGCCTTACCTTTAGCTTTCCTGACAGCTCTCTATGGTCTCGAAGATCTAGCTAGAGTTGAGCCTGGAGAGCGAGTGGTCATATTGGAAGGCACCGGCCCAGCCGGGATAGCTGCCATCCAGATCTGCCTGATCAACAAAGCTGTTCCTATTATCGTGACTAACTCGTCTAGTACAATGAAGTATCTCGTTGGAGATCCGATGTTTGATTCATGTCAAATTATCGGAGAACATGGCTTGGGCAGCGTAGCTCCATCTATTCTACAAGCATCAGACGGCAAGGGAATCGATATCATATTGTCCTCGACGACGTCGAACGAGGCATACCTCGCCGAGTGTATGAGTTGTATGGCTGAGCTTGGGAGGGCGGTCTCAATCCGAAGCGGAAATCAAATTGACCAGCTGCGTGCTAACGTTCGTGGCAATACCACCAGCCTTACTTTCATGCAGTTTGAACCCAACCTTCTCGTCAGAAGGCGCCCTCAGATAGCTGCCAAGTACGTCGCTCTCCCCTCTATAGTTGTGAGCGGCACTTCATTAACTTGAACCAGACTCTTACGCCGGTGTGCCGACCTCATTTCGGCTGAGCTGATAAAACCGGTTCACTCCTCGGCATTTGATATTAGAAATCACGGGGATCAAGTATTCCGCATGACCCAAGACGACTTGGGATCAGGCAAGTTCTTGCTCCGATACAGTCCGGAGACTACCTTTCAGGTAATTTATTCTGCGACGTTACAATTCAATAGCATATTAATAAGGACAGGTTGATCCCTCACCCGCTCGGCTAAAGCTCAGGAACGATGCCTTTTATATCCTTGTTGGAGGCCTGGGAGGTTTGGGGCGGCAGATCGCCTTACGAATGGCTAAGAGAGGAGCCAAGCATATTGCGTTCCTGTCCCGAAGCGGAGCCGGCAGCACAGCGGCAAAGAAGACCATTGACGACCTACAAGAGCAGGGTGTTGAGTGCATGGTACTGTCCGTGGACATCACCAACAAAAGCGAGGTGTTCCAAGCCATCAACGATATCCACGCGAGGATTCCCATCCGCGGAGTCTTGAATGCCGCTGGCGTCCTCCGGGATTGCTTATTCAGCAATATGACCATCGACGCTTGGCGAGACGTGACAATGACGAAGGTTATGGGAAGCCTGAATTTGCACGAAGGACTCAGGGGCTTGGAACTTGACTTCTTCGTCATGACGGGCTCCGTGACTTCAACACTTGGGTCAACGGGGCAGAGTAACTACGGGTCTGGTGAGTGACCAGTCATGAAAGCATCAAATGTCGTCTAACATTTACCTCCTCAAAGCGAATTCTTTCCTTGGCACACTGGCGCGTCACCGCCGCTGTCGCGGTCTCCCCGGTTTGTCAATTGACCTGCCCGCTATCCTCGGAGTTGGCCTCCTTGAAAATAAGATGTACCAGCAATCGGTCAAAAGTAAAGGTATGTATGGCATCAACACGGACGAGATGCTCGAGGCTTTCGAAATTGCCCTGCTGCCACAAAGTAAGCTACCACCCAATATGGACCACTTCGTGGTAGGGATCCAGCCGCGACGTTTCGGCGACTCCATCCGATCGGTTGACGCGCACATGAGCTTTGACACAGATCCAAGATTGACGTGGCTCGGCATGGCGATAGAGGAACAAACAGGCGACAGAGGGCCAGACTCTAGCGGCGAGCTTAGAAGTCACGACAGCATTCGGGAGCAAATCTACCAGGCGCCCAGTCGAGAAAAGGCCCTAGACGCCGTTGTCGCACACATTTCACAGAGGCTCGCCCGCCTACTGCTCATAGACGAAGGCTCGGTGCACACAACGCAGAAATCGGTCGCCAGCTACGGACTAGACAGTATGATCGGTGCTGAATTTAGAAACTGGATCTTTCGTCAATTTGGGGTCGACATGCCTTTCCAGAAACTCCTCGCTGGCACTATGACCATTGCAGAACTGGCATTGGTCTTATGTGAAACCGTCTGGGCTAATGAGTAGAGCTATGCGGAGATCACATCTTAACGCAAGGTCTAATCATTGTGTCTTTTCTGAGATCCTTAAGTCGGTCATGTCGGCGCTAGTAGTAGGCTACTGTTAGAAACAATAGCCATTAGCGGGCCAGTTGCCACATAGAAAGTTTTTGGAGAAGGATTGATAATCCCTTTCTTCATCCTCGGGTATAAATAAACACCTAATATCACTATAATATATATATATATAAAAAAAAAAAAAAAAAAAATAGACAAGATAAGTTTACTTGAATTAAGCTTATTTTTAATAATTAAAAATCTTATTGCTAAAAACCTTTTAGGTACCGATAAAATAATATAAAACTATTTAGTAATAATGCCTACTATTTATTTAATATTTTAAAAAAAGAAAAAAAATTTTTATCGCTATTTTTAAACATAATTAAAATTAGTTTTATTAAAATTATAATTTCCGCCTTAAAGCAAATATTATCGATTTATTTTTATATATTATTAATAAAATATTTTTATAATAACGACTTAAACTATTTAATATTGCTAAATTTAAATATATAAAAAAAGCCAATATTATTACCGTTTTTGTTAATTTTTTTATATAAAAATCTAAAAATAAACTTAACCTAAATAAGAAAAAAGTATTTTAAATTAAAAAAAACGAAAACATTTAAATAATATTAAATTTTACAAAATTTAAAAAACTATATTTAATATTAATATTGTATATTATAATAAATTATATAAAAAATATAAAAAATAAACTAAAATAACGAAAAAGCTAAAAAATTTTATAATTATTACGATAAAAAATTATATAAAAATATATATTATTTAATTAATTAAATTTTAAATATATAATATATTAATTTAAAAATATAAATTAATAAAATTATATTAAATAAACGCAAAAATATTTAGCAAAACTATAAATAAATAAATTTTTTTTTTAATAATTTTTATATAATAATAAACTAGCTAAATATTTAAAAAATAGTTTATATTAAAATATAAAAATTTAAAATATTTAATATAAAAATCGTAAATTTGTAAATAAACGATTTTTTGATGTAATTAGCAATATATTTTTTATATAAATAAATATATATTAAATAGCTAAAAATAACAATATTTAAAATAAAATATGTTAAAATTATAAGGTATTACCTTATAATTGATGGCAGCACTACCACCCGACATCTTTTGTGGAGATTAATAGTAGCGGTAGAGCCTTGTGGCGCTGTATAGCGACTGCGCCCTTTTGTGGCGATATAGCTCAGATTTTGGTGGCATAAGCCCTAGTTACGCCCTATAGGCCTACTAAAAGTCCCTTTACAAATTCTCGAAACCTTTTAAATTTTAGCGTTTATAGTAGCTTATTTTTATTATAATTTAGCTTTTTAGGTTTAAAAATTAATTAATAAAATTTTTTAAAGTTTATTAAATCTGTTTATTTATAAAAAAATATTCCTTTAAAAATAACAAAATTAAAAAAATTTCTAAAAAAAATAATTTTAGCTATTTTTAACATTTAGAACTTAAAATTAGTAATAAAAATATATTATTATTATTTATTTTTATTTATTTTATTAATTATTTAATTATATTATTTAAACTTAATTATTTTAGCTTTAAAACTTTTGTTATATTAGCTATATTTTAAAAAATATTATTAAAAAAACTGTACTTAATAATATATAATACTTCTTTTAACTTTTTAATAAATTATAAACTTAATGTTTAGATATTAAATTTAAAAATATATATTAATTATCGATTTTTATTATAAACTTTATTTTTTTAGCGCTTTTAACGATTTATTGTAAGTGATTTTTTTTTTATAATAATCTATTTTATAGTTATATTAATATTATAAAATACCGTAAATATCGAAAAAATAGAATTTGAATTTATTTTACTTTTTTCACTTATTTTAAACTTTTTTATTAATCGAATTTTTATTTTAAAAAATTATATTAAAACTTTAATAATAATTTTTACAAAAATTTAGTTAAATTTTACTAAAATAGTTTAAAAATTACAAATTTTTATAGAAAAAATTTTATTTATTAAAATTTTAAAACTTAAAAGCTTTATTTTAAATATTATAAATATTTCTTAATTTATTTAAATTTACTATTATTAAATTTAATAAATTTATTAGTAAGTTTTTTAATTTATATTAAATATTTAAATTATAAAAACTTAAAATAACCTCTTTTATATAAAAAATTAAAAATATTATTATACTTTTTAACGTAAAAAATTTTAATATTTTTATTATATTTACTAAATTTTTTAATATAATAAATAAAAAATTAATAAAAAAAATAGCTAAATAGCTATATTTTTTTAATAAAAGTACTAAATTAATTAATAAATCTAACTATTTTATTTAATTTTAAAAATTACGAATACTTTTTTAAACTATTGATTATAATATATTCTTGAAAAATTTATTGATAGTAGTTTTTTTAAAAAATAGAAATAAAGCTATTATTTTTATTATATTTTACAATTTTTTTCTTTTAGTAATTAAAAATATTATAACTTTTTCTATAAACATTATAAAAATTTATAAATATTTTATAAACTATTATAAACTTTTAAATAAAAAGTTTTAAAATAATTTTACCTAAAAATTTAATTTTTTTAAATATAACCGATTAATTAAAATTGCTAAATTTAATAGTTTAATTAAACTATTATAAAATTAATATATTTTCTATAAATTAATATAATAATTAATTTAAAATATTAAGAAATTATTATAATATTTAAATTGATAAATTTAGTAAATTATTAAAGCTTTAATTTATTTAAAATTGATTAAAATTATTTCAGATTTAATAAATTAAATAATAAGCTTTTTATTTAATTTTTAATAGCAGATATTTTTTAAAATTTTAAAATAAATAAAAAATATAAAAATTAATTAAAATTATTTAAATTTACTAATTAAGTTAATAATATTATTAATCGTTTTTTTAATTTAAATTTATCGTTTTTAAAAAACGAAAAATTAAATTAAAAAAAAAAATAAACAAAAATATAGCTATAAAAAAGATAATAATTAATTTAAAAAAATAATAAACTTTTAAATAAGTTACCTAAAAAAGTTATTAATTAAATTAGCGTTAACTTATATATTTTAATTAATATTTTAAACTTTATATTTACTTTTTTATATTTATATTTTTAAGTATTATTTTTAAACTATTTTATATTAATAAAACGTTAATTATTTTAAATATTGCTTTAATTTTAATAAAACTATTATAATTCTATAATTTTAAGTTAATAATATCTATAAAATATAATCGAAGTAATTTTTTCGATTATATCGAGTATAATTTTTTAAATAATATATACATTATTATAAGCTTTTTAAAACCTAAAAAAATTAGAAAAGTTCGAATTTTAATATATATTATAAAATATTAATATTATTTTATAATATTTTTTAAAATATTATATATATTTAAATTTAAAATTAATATTATTTTAAAAGTTTAATATTATATTAAAAGAATATATATAAAAAAACTAAAACTATTTAATAAAAAAAACACTTATTTAGCTATTTTAAATTTTAAAAATAATAGCTTTTTTATAATTTAAAAAAATTTAAACTTCGATTAATAATTTCAAATTTAAAATAAAATAGCAAGCTTTTCAAATTTAAATTATATTAAATTAATTTATTAAATTTTTAATATAAATAAATTTTTAGCTTTATTAATAAATTATTTTAATAGTGAAATATTTTTTTTTATAAAAATTAAAAATATTTTACTAAATTATTTCTTAGTTTAATTTTTTAATATTAAAATATCTACTTTAAAAAAAATGAATAATACTAAAAAATTTTAAATTTTAGATTTTAAAATACTTTTTTTTAAGTAAATTTTTTTATAAAAGTTAAAAAAACTAGAATTATTAATATTAATTTACTTTTGTTATAAGTTTTCGAAAAAAATTTTTTAATAAATTAAATTCTTTTAAATAAAAGATTTTATTTTATAATAATAATTTTATTTTTAAATCTATTAATTTAATTTATTAAATATTTTTTTTAGAAAACTTTATAGTCATATTATAAATTTAGCTATTAAAGCCTAAATTTACTAAAAAAAAATCGCTAAATTAAGCGTTAAATTGTTTAATATAAACGCTATTTAATTAAAAAATTTCCGATATAAAATTTATAAATTAATCAAAACTATCTAATAGTTAAATTTTACTATAATTTTAAATTTTTGGCAAATTTTAAATATTATAAAAAAAAATTTATTTATTATTAAGCTTTATTTATATAATAAAAAATTTTATAGATTTATTTTAATAAATCGAAAATTTCGAAAATAATAAATTATTTTATTAAAACGAAAAAATATTAAATATATATTTTTAATAATAAAAAGCCTATTTAAGCTTTTTAAAAACTGTTATAATTGCTATTTTTTCTAATTTTATTTCGATTAAAGTTTTAAAATTTATAATAAATTAATAAATAAATAGTTATAAAATAAAAAATTAAATTTACTATTTTATATATTTATATTTATAAAAAAAATAGATTATTAAAACGATCGATTTAAATTATTTTAAATTAATTATATTTTATATTTAAAATTTTAGTTTTTTTAAACTATTTATAATATTATATTATAAACTAAATAGTAAAATTAATTAGTTATATATAAGAGCTGTCGAGAAAAAAGGAGTTTTTGAACTTTTGTCTATAACTTGGCGAGTCCGTGTTGGAATTAATAATAATTACTATCATTTAAAAGATAACTTCAAGTTCTTTGGAGCAGTGATCTCGTAGAGATAACAAAAGCAGCGCGCGGCGCTGTGGTTGATATTTCTATAGAAAACCCTTTTATAGACGTGCCTATAGGGCTATTTAGAAACGCGTATAAAAGCGGTAGCAACGAGCTTTTAAATTTAGATATTACCGTAAACAATTTTGCTAAATTAAGCGAGCTATTTGATAAATATTTATAACCTATTATATATTTAGCTACGAATAATAGAGAGGAAAATATTTAGCGTTTGTAGATAAAGAAACGCCGAGAGACTTTTTAGAAATTTTTTAATGTATAAACGTCGAAATCGAACGGCTTTTTGCTATAAAAGAGATCGAAGCTGTTGTTAAAATTTTTATTATTTGCTGCTATTTCGATAATACTTTTAATAAATTAAAAAACAAAATATCGGCATTTATTGCTATTAAGATTTAGGTTTAAACTGCTGCTATAGAGGCTATTTAAAGTTATTAGCAAATATTTAATATAAAAATATTTCTAGTTCGACGAAATAGGGAAATAGTAGTAAAAATAAAAAATATATCGCAAATATTTAAGAAACGCGCTTACTCGAGATTATAAGCGCTGTTAACGCGGTAAATAAAGATACGCAAATAATTACGGTTAAAAAATTTTTAAATAGAAATATCGTAGTTATTTTTAAAAATAAGGTACTAGAAAAAAATAAATAGATAATATAAATTTTCTATTAATAAACCGAAGTATAATATTAAAAAATTGCTATTATTATAAAAAATCTATTAGTAAGCTGTTTAAAATAAATAAATAACGAAGCAATTTTATTATTATTATTAAAAATAGTATATATTAATTTAGTTAAAGCTAAAAAATCGTTTTTTAAAAGTTTTAAAATATATATAAATTTACTAATTTTATAAGTTAATATTTTATAAATAGCTTAAAAGTTTATAAATAAAAGCTTATTATAGAAAGTTTAGTTTTTTAATTATAAATTTTATATAATAGAAGCAAGAATAAAATAATATTTTAATTATTTTAAATATAGCTATTTTGCAGTTTATTATTAATATTAAATTATTTATAAATATTATATAAAAATATAGTATTTTAAAAAAAAAGATTACTATTTTATTAAATAAAATAGTATATTATTAAAATATTATAATTATAGAAGCTGCTATAAAATTTAGAAAAAAATATATAGCAAAAATACTAGAATAAAAAAATATATTAAAATAATATATATTATACGTTTTAAAAGATTTTAAACTAACGAAAAAATAGCAGCTATAATATAATATATTAATAATATAACAATTTTTATTATATTTATAAAATTTAATAAAGTTACTAAATTTTTTATAAAAAGGCGTAAAAATAATAACGTGGTTGATGGGTCAGTCGCACATACGGGTCAGTCGCGCACTTTTCCCGACCGTGAAACATTTACTTGTAAATGACATCATAACGAGCGCATTTGACATTAAATTTCAATCGGAATCTGATTTTCTAGACGAATCTACTTCTATTTCATAGGTTTTGGTATTATGACTTGTATTGCTATATCTACTATATTGTCGCAGGCGCGACGGACCAGCTTCATTACCACTACGATTTCGAGACCTATCCTGCCGTGCCTGATCTTGCGCGTCCCTCTGAGTAATTAAATCTATGCCTTACTCTGCATCAAGTCTTCCTCTATACTGTAGTCGCCTTCTTTTAGCCTTTCGGCGCTTAGAAAGTACTTTATTTGCTTTACAAAAGGTACAGTTTTCTTCGGTCAAAATAGTAACCGTATACGCTAATATTAAATTAAACTTCGTAAATTAGTTAACAGCAAATAAAATTTTAAATAGCAAACTTTTTTAATATTTAAAGATCTTTTTTTTAATTAAAGTTAATTATACGATAGATTTTTATACAGTTTTAAGCATTTACGTAACTTAAAATTCGGGCAGTTTTTAGAACTTAAGAATAGGCAACGGCGACTTTAAATATATATCGAATATCGAAATGATTTTTGGAGGGTCAAATGGTATTAAATTAGACCTTTTAAATCTGCCTAAAATATTAAATTCTGTAAAAACCTCTAAAAACGAAGCGCAAAAGGCGATTAAAAATTTGGTTTTCGTAATATAGTTAATATATAATTTTACGAAGCTCGAGATTTTGTCGTTATATTTATGCTTTAATAAACTATAAAGCTTAACGTCGAGTAGCTAAATAATATAAAATAAATATAAAAGTAGGAAAATTATAATTATATTGTTTTTTTTATAATATTTTTTAAATTCGGCTAAAACGTAACTCTTATACTAGTTTAATATTAATAAATAATATCCGCCTATTTACGACGATTTAAAATATTTATCGAAATATTTAACCTAATTGAAGCTTATTTTGTTTATAATCTATCTATTAAAACTTATATAGATATATTAATTATTTAGAATATTATATTCTAAATACTATAACTTTTAGTAAATAAAGCTTTAGAAAATAATATACAACGATATATATAATCTATAAAAATTAATAATATAAATTATAGTCGTTTATTCCTAATTATTAAACTGCATTAATTTACGCTTTTTACGTCGTTTAATATACGTAACTATTATATTAGACAAAATAATGCTTATTATAAAGCCGATTTTATCAAAATTCTATATATTATTATTATAAATACTATATTATATTTTTATATATTAAAAATACTTAAACTATATACTAATTATAACTAAATCTTCGTATAAAACCTTCTAAAAATTATAGCTATACGAATAATACGTTTTAAATTCTATATAGTATTTAACAAAACTTTACGCTTAGTTCTGTCCAATAGGATCGGCGCCATACGCTTTCCGCAAATAATTTGCCATATTTTTAATAATAATATAATTAGGCAAATAATCTTAATCATCTAGGTCAACAATATACTAAAAAAGCACCTCTTCTTTAACCAAATCTAATTAAAAATTATTAAAACGTATTTCAGTTTTACAAATACGGCCATTTATTCTATCGTGTACTAATAATTCTGGAACGTCGTAGATTTTAAAAATACGTCGAATATTCATTTTTTTCGAAAAGCGAATAGCTTCGATAGCTAGGACAATTTTAGATTTTTTTATTTAAATAGATATTGTTTGGTTTTAGAATAAAGACGCGACGAAAATAGAAAAACGCGTTTCTAGGAAAAGTACGCGACTGACCCGTATACGCGACTGACCCATCAACCACGTTAAAGATTTTCCGGAAATTTTAAAATAAACTTTTTATTTAAAACAGTAGCTATTAACTATGCCGAAAAATATATTATAAAATTAATAATTAGTATAATTTATTAAAATATAAAAAAAAAATTTAAAATAAATACGAAAAAAACGTTATAAAAATTAAATTATAATTTTATTGCTATTTAAAAACTATTAGTATAATAATAAAATAATTTATATTATCTATTAACTAACTATAAACTTGTTTAAAACAATAATAAAATTATGTTATATATTAATATATAAATAGCGTTAAAAAAGAATTTTTAAAAAAAACGGTTAGGATTAAACAAACGTTAAAATTAAAAATAGCAATAACGTAATTATAATATAGTTGATATATTTTTTAAACCCGTTAAGTAAAGATTAAAAAAAAATTTTTAAAAATTTTTTTAAATATTTTTACTAAAATACTATTTATTTATTAATAATTTTAATTTATATAACTTTAATTAAAATATTTATAAATACTTTTTATAAAGCGTTAAACAGTTTTTAAAATTTATAATATAATAAAACTTATTACTATATATTTTAATAAAAAAATTAATAAAAATTATAAAAAAGCAGAAAAATTTAATTATAAACTATATTTCAATATCTAAAATATTACTATTTATTTACTATAAAGATTTAAAATAAAAAGGTTTAAATTATAAAATTTTTAACGTAACGATAAATAACTAAAACAGCTTTAAACGCGTAAAATAAATTATAAAAAGCTAAAATTGGCTAAAAATAAATACTATAATAATATTTGCTAAAACGAAAAGACAATTTAAAAGCTTAAAACTTTTTAAAAACGCTAGAAAAATTCGATAAAATTTATAACAAATTTATAATTATTTTAACAAAAATTGCTAGTTTCATAATTTTATTAAAAATATTAATAAACAGCAATACTAAAAGTTTTTATTATATACTAAAAATTACAAAATTATAAAAAAAAGTATTTAAAATATATAAAAAATACTACAAAAAGTATAATAAACGGGTTTAAAAAACGTTTACAATAATATTAAAGGAGTTTAAAAATGCCGTTTATTATATAAAACGACGCGTTTAATACTACGTAGTTACGAAAGTATTAAAAATTTTTAAAAATTTATAGTTTTTAGCAAAATAGATATAATTATTAAACGAATTAAAAATAAAAATAACGTTAATACTATTATTATATAACGTTTTTAATAAATTTATCAAAACGCGTATTTATAAAAAATAAATAAATAAATTTATAAAACAATTCTTTTTATTATTATAAATAGATATTAATAATATTTTAAAATGCCTAAAAGATTATAATAGTTACTAAAAATTCGAAATTAATCAAAAAATATTTATAAAAAATATTACGGCTTTAATATATAAATTAATTTTTTAAAAAGCTTTAAAATATAATCTATTATTAAACGGTTTATTAAAAATTTACGAAAAACTACTATAGTAATATTTAGCAGTTTTATATTAAATAAATTTTCGGCTTATTTAATATTTAACAAAATTTTAAAAAATATAAATTATTATAATATTAAAGCTAGAAAAATTACTAATAATATACTAAATATCAGAAAATTAAAGACTAATTTTATTTATTAATATAGTAAGTAAAATATTTAAAAAAACTTTTTATAACTATATTATAAAAATAGCTAAATTATATTATTTATTTTTAAATAGCTAGATAAATAATTGGCAAGAATATTTTATAAACCTAGCAATTATAATAGTAATAAAAATAGCAAAAGAAATATTAAAATAAAAAAATATTGCTTTTCTATCTTTACTCGATTTTATAAAAACGTTTGATAAAATTAACTATAAACGCTTAATATAAATAATATAATAAAAAAATTACTTATTATAAATAATTACGTAGTTTAAAAGCTTTTTAATAAAATATATAATACGTTTAAAATTTGATAGTAAACTATTTAATATCTATTTAATTATGGCTAAAATATTATAAAAATTACTGCTATTTTCTATTTTTTTTTATTTTATATAATACTTTTTTACGAAAAATTCGCCCAATATTTTAAAATAGTAGTAGTTAGTTTTACGGATAATACGAATATTTTTACTAAAAATATAGATTTTACTAAAAACTACAAAATTTTTAAAAAAATATAAAAAACCTACGTTTTATAAGCATATTATTATAGCATATAATTTAATTTTATAAAAAACAAATTAATCTATTTTATATATTAAAAAGTAGGTTTTATAAATATTTTAACGTTTTTTAAAATAACTATTACGTTAAATAATAGTATACGTTTTTTAAAAATATATTTTAAATATATAATAAGCTAAAAAATATATTTAATATATATTAAAAAAAAACTTACTATTTAAAAATATATAGTTATAAAACTAAAAAATTTAATATAAAAAACTAGCGTTATTAAAGCTAAATAATTATATATTTCGATTATAAAAAATATTCTAATATATAATATATTAATATAGTATTCTTTTAGTAGTAAAAATACTTTTAAAAATATTACTAAAAATCTCGAAAACTATTAAAAAAAGTATATTAAAAGGATATTAAATATATATAAAACGACCTCTATCCGCCACTTAAAGACGAAACTAGAAATTCTACCGCTAAATATCTATTTAAGCATTTAGGCAGCATTTTTCGAGTAGAAAATATATATATTAAGTAGCTTAAAAACAATTCAAAAAGCAGCTAAAAAGATAGCTAAAATTGTCTATAAATAAAATATAAACAAACTTGATATTAAATAAGCAAAAGGCGCCGTAAAAAGAAGCTAAATACCTTTAAAAAACTCGAACTTTAAAATATAATATATTTCGACAATTAGCTCGATAAATAAATACTAAATAAAGCTTTAATAAATAAATAATAAACGTATTGGCAAAAATAATATAAAAAAAATAACTAATAACTAGTTACCAAAAAGCTGCTTATAAAAAATGCCGTAAAACGTTATAAAAAACTATTAAAATATAAAATAGCAATTATTTTTTAAATATATACTAAAAAAATAGGCCTCGCAACTTTTTTATATAAAACTAAAATCTCTAATATTTTAATATTATTATATAAATATACCGTAAAACGTAAAATAATAAAATATATTATATTATATTATGCTTTATTAATTAATAAAAAAAAATTACTATACTATTTACTAATATTTCGGCTATTTAAAATATATAATAATTTTACGTTTATTATAAATAATTTTTAAAATATCTATTTTATAGCGTAATAGATTTTATAAATAAATAAACTATTTATATATAAATTAACAATAAAAATTAGAAGGATAAAGGAGCGCTTAAAGCGTTTTAAAAAAAAATAAACCAGGAGGGATCGTAATATATTTATTAAAATAGCCTAAAAATATATAGAAGAGTTTATAAAATATATCGGAAAAGAATAATTAATATAAAAAATGCCTATAAAAAGCGTATCTAGCGGCGTATTATATAGATACGCTTTTAAAAAAACGTTTTAGAAACGCCGGACGATCTTTTTCTCTCTATTACTATTTGCTAAAAGGCAATAATTTAAATATATAGATATTATAAACTTATAATATTGCTATAAACAGTAGTAAAATATTTTATCTAACCTAAGCCTACGCGTATTATAATAACTATTACAATATATATAAGCTTTAAGTACAGTTTTTGCCCTGGTTTTAAAATAGGTTGTGGCGCTACGCTAATATTCAATCGGCTCTACAGCTTAAATAATAATAATAATAATAATAATAATTAGTTATATTATAATTATTAATAAAAAATTACCTTTTAAGTAATTATTTTTAAATAAATTAGATTTAAATTTAATATTTTACGAAATTAATTACGATAAATTTATAGTTATTAATAGCAGTTATATTATTTTTATATTTAATAAATAATAGCAAAAAGTTTATAAATTTATTAATAAAATTAAAAAAAGCAAAATTTTTTATAATTTTAAATAATTTAATTTATTTAGTATATATTTTTAAACGTTATATAATATTTAAAATAAAACTAGTTAAAATAACTAAATTTTAAATATTTATAAAAGCTATTTTAATAAATTTATTTACTAAAATATTTACTAATAAACCTATTAATAAAAAAAATATCGATAGATTTTTTATTTAAATTAAAAACTTTTTTTTAAAAAAAGCTACTTTAAATTATTTAAATAGCTTTAATTTAAAAGTTAATATCAATTTTTAAAATAAAATTTTTTTTAAAAAATTTAAATTAAATTTAGGTATATTTTTAAATTTTAGGTATTTTTTTTAGAAAATTTTAAATTTTTTAATCCTATTTTAAATTTATTTGCTATAAATATCTTTTAACAGTTTATTATAATAAAACTATTTTTTATAATTAATACTAACAAAAATTAATATAAATTTATAGCTTTTTTAGAAAAAAAAATAAAACGTTTTAATAAATTAGTTAATTTTAGACTATTTTTTTTAATAGTTAAAAATTATCTTTTTAAAATAAATTTTTCTATATAGTTAAGTTTTATACGATATTTTATTTACTAAATTATATATATTATAACTAATATTAAACTATAATTTAAATCGCTATTTTAAATATTAAAAAAAATTTTAATAAAAAAAAAACTTATTATTTATAAAAACAAATTTCGATAGCTATTATTTATTAAAACTTTAAAATTTATCGTTAAAAATAATATTAAATAAAAAGCTATTAATATATAATAAATATTAAAACCTAAAATTAATTAATAAAATTTGTATAATTATTACAATTGTATTTATTTAGAGAATTTTTTTGGTTTTAGTTATTTTAAATAATTAAATAATTAAATAAATAGATTTTACAAATATTTTTTTATATAATAATTTATAAAAAACAATTTATTTCCTATTTTAAATATATTAAAAATAATATTAAAAAATTGAAAATTATTAAAATTTATTATAAAATATAGTTATAACCTTTTTATAAAATAAATTTTAATAATTTTGAAATTTTATACAATTTAAAATAAATTTTTAAGGTTTAGCAAAAAAAACTTACTAAAATTGTAAAAAATTTCGGTTTTTTTCCTTTAATTTTGGATTTTTTAATATATTAAAATATTATTATAAATTATTATATTATTATTTATATTAAAGCTTTAAAAATTTAATTAAATAAAAAAGTTTTTATTAATAATAAAAGTTTTATAATCTAGTTTTTAAAAGCTTTAATTATTTATAACGTAATTATTTAAATTTTATATTTAAATTAAAATTAATATATTAAATAAACGCTAATTAAACTAAATTTATTAAAATATTATTTTTAGTAAACTTAATTTATTTTACTAGTTATAAATTATTAATTTTTAATTTAAAATAATATTAAATATTAATAAATATTATAATATATACTATAAAAATTACTAAAATTAATATAGTTTTTAGGATATAATAATTATTATAATATATATATATTTCGAAAAAAATATATTTTATATAAATTAAATATTTTTTTTAATATTTAAAAAATACTATAAAGTTATCGATTTATTATAAAACAAATTTAACCTATTAATATTTTAAAAAAATTTATTTTAAAGATTTTTAGTTAATTATTATAATAAATAGCGATTTTATTAAATATAAAATTATAAAAAATTTATTTAAAAATATTTAATAATTATTATAAATATTATTATTATTTAAAAATCGAAAAAGCTTTTATTATTATATTATTTATTTTAAAAACTAAATTTATAGTTTTTATAAAAACTATTTTCAAAATAAAATAGTTATGAAAATTTTATTAAAAAATTAAGCAATTAATTATTTTACTAGTTATTATATTTTTTAATAATATAAAAACTATAAAAGCTGTAAAAAATTTTAAATATTGTAATTCTATAAAATATATTTTAGTAAATTTTTAATATATTAAATAAAATATTAATAATAAAATTATTATTATAGTTTATTTAAATATAGCTAATATATTAGCTAATAGTTTTATTAAATTATTAAATATAATTAAATTATACTATTTTATAATTTTTAAAGAAAAAAACCTATTTTTTGAGAATTTAAGTTTAAATCTTAATTAAGCTATTTCTTTAGAATTTTTTCCTAATTTAATCAATTTTTCCTATTTTTACTAACTTTTACTTAAAAATTCCGGATATTAATATTAAAAAAAAAATATTAAAATTATAAAATATTATTTTATAATTAATAATAATATTATTATTTAATATTTTTTATGAAAATTAATAGTAATAGTAAAGTTTTATAATATTATATAATAATTACGCCTTTTATAGCGATATAGTTTAGATTTAAATAATATAAATCTTAGTTATATTTTATAAATTTATTAAAAAATAATTTTATAAACTTTCGAAATTTTTTAAATTTTAACGTTTATAGTAATTTCGGCTATTTTTAACGCTTAAACCCTAAAATTAGTAATAAAAACTTATTATTATTACTTGTTTTTATTTATTTTATCGATTATTTAATTATATTATTTAAGCTTAGTTAATTTAACTCCGGAATTTCCGTTATACTAGCTGTATTTTAAAGGATACTACTAAGGAAACCATATTTAATATTATATAATGCCCTCCTTAACCTTCTAATAAAATATTTTTATATAAATCCTTTTGCAACGATTTTAAAAAAATAATTAATTGCCTAACTAAAAAACTAAAAAACCTTTTAAAAGCACTTTTATTAATATTTATAATAAATAATACGTTATAGAAAAAAATTTAAATATAATAATTGGTTAATAATAAAAAAAAAAAAAAAAAAACAAGAAAAAAAAAATTAGAAGGCAAAATTTTAAATGAAACTATTTTAACTATAGCTAAAATAAGTATAAATTTTCTAATTATTAGTATATTTTCATTAATAAAAAGCTAAATTAGTTTTTTTTTAATAATAGATTTGTTGAAAAAATAAAAAAAAATATAGAAAATTCTAATTTAACTGCATAAATATATATTTTAAAAAAAACAAAATCGGAAACGTTTAAAAAAAAAATTACTTTTAAAAAGCTAGAAAATTAATTTTATAATAAATTAAAAAGCTAATTAATATTTATTAATCTTTTTAATTATTTTAAACAGCGTTTTAATAATTATTATAATTTAGCAATTTTTTAATTATTAAAAAACTTCGCTAAAAAACTAGTTTTTTATTAATAACTATAAACTACAAATTTACAATTATAGAAAAATATAAATTATTATAAAAACGATTATTTTTATTTTTTTAAATATAGTATATTATTTAATATTTTTTACTATTTTAGTTTTATTAAAAAAATTTCAATATAAAAAAATCTAATAAAATAATAAATTACAAAAAACGGATTTATAAAAAAAAAATAGTATAATAATTAAAAGCTTTAAAAATATTTATAAATAGTATATTATAAAATATATAAAAAAAAAACCAGAATGGCGTTTTTTTTTTATACTAATTATAAAAAAAATAAAACATATATAATTTATAAAAAAAATAAACGCTATCGTTAAATAATATTAAACTATAATATATATAATTAAAATATTTAAATGTTTAAATTTTTAAATATATTATTGATATAATTTAAAAAATAATAATTTAAAGCTTAATAATTATTAAATATAAATTATATAAATTTTTTAAAATAAAGCAAAAAATTTTTAAATAAATAAAACCTAATTATTATAATTTAAAAAAATGTTTAGCTTTAAATTTCTATAATTACGAATAATTTTTTTTAAAAAAAATAAATTATATAATTTTTATTTATCAAATAAATAAAATAAACTAAAACTATATAATTAATAATCGAAACCTCGAAATAATTATTAATTTAAAATTAAAATTATTAAAATAAATAATAAAATTACGATTAATAAATCTAAAATTAAATAATAGCTTAAAAAGTATAAAATAATTATTTAATTTTTAGCTTTTAATATTTAAATATAAAATAAAAATACTAAACGTTTAAAAAAAATATTAAAATTAAAAACCTATACTATAAAAATTGGAGCTAAATTTCCGATATAACTATAATTAAATATTATAAAAACTATTATATAAGTTACAGCAGGCTGGGTCCTGGGCGCTAGGTCTGTGCGCAAAGCCCCACATTTGACATGACGTGTGGGCCGCGCGCCCCACTGTAAATTCTTTATCGATAGTAGATAGCAGAGATAAGGAATTTAGGTTTACTTAGTGCTTGCGCCTCCGCGCGCCACACTTTGTTGACTTTTTTCCTTTCTCTACCTTTAGATATTTTATTGATGATATTGCTACACCTCGACGGAGCCCTGCCTTCTTCCATATGGTACATATCGTGACTATATATTTATAAAATAAAACGCTAAAATAAAAAAACGGCTAAAAAACTTTAAATAATATTTTTTATAAAGCTAATTTTTAAAAATCTAATCGACTAATAATATTTAAAAAACGTTTAAATATTATATATTTATAAATTTGTAGCTATAAAATTTACGTAATTATTATAAATCGAAAGCTTAATTACAATAAATTTAATCAATTAAGCTTAAAAATATAAATTAACTATTTTATAAAATATTAATTAATAAATATTTATTATATTTAAGTTTTATATTTTAATAAAATAATTAATATTTGCGATATTATTTTTAATAAAAACCAATTTTTTGAAAAAAAAAAAGTCTTTTTAAAATAACTTTTATATTATATTAATAAAAAATATTTAAACATTAATAAACTAATATTTTTTGCTAAAATTTGAAAAATATATTATAGAAAAACTAAAAAAAAAGAATTTGAAATAAAATTATCGTAACAATAAAACTAAATAATTTTTATAAAAATAATAATAAAAATAATAAAAATAATAATATAAATATAATAAAAATATAAAAACAAAAAATAAAAGAAACGTTAATATAAAAATTAAAAACGAAAACTTTTAAAATATAGTAAAATTGTTTTTTTTATACTATTTCTAAGCTTTTTCTTTACATTTTTATATTATTTAATATAATAAAAAAATAAAAATATAAATAAACGTTTTATATTTTAAAAAGCTGCTTTTTGAACAAAATTAAAAATAGTATTACTAAAATAATTAAAAATATATACTTTTAATTATGCTATAATAAAATATAAACTATAAATAAAGCAAAAAATATATTAAAAAAAGTTATCAAAAGTTTTTTAAATATATAATAATATTATTAACTATTTAATAAAAAAACTTTAAAAAATAGAAAAAAATAAACATTTTTAAAATTATATGTAAATAAAATTATAAACTAAAATTTTAGCCTATAATTTTATAATAAAAAAATATTAAATTTTTAATTATATATAAGTTTATATATATAAATTTAATAAATATAGTAAATTTATTAAATATATAATAAAGCTTATTATATAAAATAATTAATAAAAAAAGCTTTATTTAGAAAAAATATATATTGTAATTTTTGCTAGCAAATCTTTTTAAACTTTTATTATTATAGTAGCTAAACTTAATTTTAAAATAATATAATATAATATTATTAACGTTTTTATATATACTTTTTTATATAAAAAAATCTATATAAAAATGCTTTATAAATATAAAAACCCTGGCATAATTTTGCAATTTAAAAAAATATTATATAATTTAAAAATTTCGCTTTTATTATAGTAAAAAACTTTTTCTAAAACTCTATTTTTATTTAAATTTAAACCTATATTATATAAATTTTATCATTATATTAAAAATAAAATTTTTATATTTTTTTATATAAATAACGTCGTTATTATTTATAAAAAAATAAAAACATCTTTTAGTTATAAATATAATATGAATATTTAAAACTAAATATAAAATTATAGAAAAAAAAAATATCCAATAGTTTTTAAATATAAAAATTATTTGAAATTATTTTTAAAACAAAATCTAGTTTTTTTAATACTTTTATATTAAAAAAATATTAAAGCTAATAATTGTTAATAAAAATAAATTATTAAAAACTTTTATAATTTCTACTAAATTTTTATTTTATATAAATTAAATTAAGCTTTATAAAATCTAATATTTTTAATACAAAATTAGTTCGATTTTTTATATTATAGTTTAAATTATACTAAATATTATATTTATTATATTAAAACTAGCCAAATTTTTCGTTAATTTAAATAGTATTTACTAGGTTATTGCTAACTAAATTATTTATTATTTTTATAATATAAAATTTTACGTATTATATTTTAAAATATCTAAAAATCTTGTCGTTTTAAGTAATATTTTATTTATCGATAATTTTTTTAATTAAAAAAATTTATAAATACTTATTATAATTTTATTTAATAGCTTAATTAGCTAAAAAGCAAATAAATAAAATATAATAACTATTTTTATTATAAAAATAAAACATTTAATATTAATACAAGCTGTAAAAAAAATAATATATATTAAATATTTAATTAAAAAACTCGGAATTATTTTAAATTAAAATATTATTAAGTTAATTATAATAAATTTAGCTATTTTATAAATTAAATTACGATATATTAATATTTATAATTATTAATTATGCTAGAAAATAAATAATAAAACTATTAAAATAAAATATATACTATTAATATAAATAAAAATAAATAGATTTATAAAAATACTATTTAAATATAAATAAAATAATTTTTTATAATAATTAAAATTTAAATAAATCTAAAATTGCTTAGAAAATCGTTATAAAATAAAAAAAATTATAGTAAATACTAAAAAACTCTTAAAATAACAAACTTATTAATATTGTAAAAAAGCTATAATAAGCTATTTTAAAAAAATATATTAAAAATAATAGCTATTAATAAACTAATTATTATATAAAAAGTTTTGAAAAAAAGATTAATAATTCCTTTTTTTATTTTTAAGTATAAATAAATACTTAATATTACTATAATATATAAAGGAAAAAAAAGAAAATATAGACAAAACAAGTTCACTTTAATTAAGCTTATTTCTAACAACTCCCTTAGTTAGGTTAAAAGAGACGCGATCTTCCCAAGCCGAATCCTATTTAAGACAACACGAGGTTCTATGCTCGATCAAAGAAATTGACTAGTAAAAGCTTCTCAAAATTGCTGTCAATCAATTGCGAGCTCCGCTCGGCCAAGAATCGGTATCTCTCGGCGTGGTGAATCTGGAGTTGCATTCATTGTGACATCGCCAATGACTTTACAGCTCAGTAGTACCACAAAGGCTGGTCTTGACTCGCTTGAACAGGGATTTTCAGCAGGTTACTTCTGTGGCTCTGACATTTTGTCACAGTTTTCGGATGTACACCGGAGTGCATTCAGCCAAAGGTTACTACCAATAATACTAGAGTATTTCATCAGGCTCCCAGAGTCGTAGCCAGCACCTAGCCGGGCATACAGCTAGTCAGAGGGCTTTGCACGCAGATACGTCGTTCGATTGTCACTTGCCCGAGATGTAGGATAATTCCACGTCGAAAACACAATAAAGAACTTATCAATTATTCTTCTACACTTCTTCCATTTACAACTGCTTTCTGGCCATGTTTGAGATTGTATATGATTCCTAAGGCTGCAAGGTAACGCTGTATCCTATTACTTTAAACTACTCGTTTTAAGTTGGTAGTCTTACATGGATTGCCGCAAATAATATGCTTGGGGCTAAATGATGGGTTCAGGTAGTCTTCCGCTTCGGCCTCTTAAAGCCGCAGTTTGATCCGGCTCTAAGATCTTGAATGCGGTTGTTTATGGCATCCCCAATAGTCTCGGCGTAGATTAAAATACGTAGAAGTTTTCCCAATATCCTGATTCCTACTCACCATAGAAAAGAAGTATCGAAATGCAAACCATAAGATAAAGGGCTGTAAGGGCAAATTGATTCAAGTGCTGCAGAGTGTCAAGCCTTACTTCTTCTATCTGCTGTCAATACTAATAGGCCTATTTAAGTTATAAATGGTTCTTGTAATAAGTTATAAGCTAATATAATATAAAAACTTTAATTATTATTTATATATTAATAATTTAAATTTAAGTTATTTTTATAAAAATTCAATATTATTTATTATAATATTTTTTATTTTAAAAAAAAAACAAGTTTTTAATTTATTTTTTATATATTATAATGCTATTTATAATTATTTATTTTTAATTAATAAATTTAATATAAAAATAACATATATTTATATAAACAGCAGCTTTATTAAAAGTGGATGTAAATTAAATAAACTGATTAGATTAAATAAAATAGTAACCGAGGCCCTACATATGCTGAAGTTCTACTTCGGGGTTTTGTTTGTTGAGTGGGTGTGAGGTGTGGGGAAATTGGTCTGGTCGGAATGTTAACCCCAGAATTTTATGCCTTATTTCTTGGCTTCTGATTGGCTGAAAAAAGCCTATAGGGTAAGTTCAGGGTAGATTAAGGTAGGTTTAGGGTAGCGCCGCCCAGACTGCGCGCTAGTGTAGGCTTGTATGCCTTTATGGGCCTCGCAGGCCTTCTCATGCTTCTATAAGCCTTGTATACCTCTATAAGCTTCGCAAACCCTCTCATATTTCTATAAGCTTTATATGTTTTTATAAATTTTATATATTTTTATAAGCTTTATATATTTTTATAAATTTTGTAAATTTATTAATTTTATTATATTTTATTAATTATATTAAATTAAATTATTATATAATTATATTTTATATAATAAAATGAATATTATAAATTAAATTAAATTATATAAAACTATTTTTAATAATGATTTAAATTAAATAATTTAATTTATTTATAAAATAAATTTATAAATAAATAAATAAATAATTATAATAAATTAAATTTTATTTTTAATATAATATATAAATTATATATTATATTATAAATTTTTTATTAATAATAAATAATAGAAATAAAAAATATAGGTTTATTT
>MU389045.1:0-29708 GCA_022578795.1 Xylariaceae sp. FL0255 | reverse complement strand
AAGTTAAAAATAATTATAAAAAATAATAAAAAATAAAACTAATTATAAAATAAAAGCTATTTATTAATAATTATTTTTTTAAATTTTTTATCTTTGTCACGATAGGGCGCGCGTAGGCAACAATATCGCAGGTCAACAACTGAGGTCAACGAATTAATATTGAGTTAAAGGAAGAAAAGTAAGTAAATGCAGCGCCCGCGGGGCGCGCGGCACTAAATAAACCTAAATTCCTTATCCCACTATCTATTTATCGATAAGGAATTTCCTGCGCACCAGTGAACCTTAAACTATTACAAAAGTGGGTCCACTATATCTCGTAACTATTTTTAATTTAATTAAATTTAATTTTAAAATAATTAAATTATAATATTAATTATTAAAATATGTTATTAAATATAAAATATGTTAAATTTTTTTTTTATTAAAATAAACCAAAATCAAGATTTTAACTATTTTATTTAATTTTTAATTTTGAAAATTTATACTAACAATTTTATATACAATTTATTAGTAAAAATGTTATAGCTACTTTTATAATAAATTTCTATATTAAAAAACTAATTAATAAAAAAAAAACTATTTTTTTATTTTTTTCCTGTTAAAAATCTATTTATATAAAAAAAACAAAATTTATATATATATGTTTTAAATTAATTAGATATTTTCAAAGTTGCTAAGTTTTGGTGTAAAAGTGGTGCAAATGGGGGGGTGGTGCAAAAGGGGTCAAAGCGGTTAGGTTATTGGCTTCCGTCTCAAATGGCAATGGAATCAACGGGAATGACTATGCGAAGCAGCATCAACCTATCTCCGAACTTAATAAGGAATGATTTGGTAAATCTGTATTATAATCCAGTACGTAGAAATCATGAGGTCTCCATTAGGCTTGCTTTCATTTGTCATAATTGCTCTGGGGACATGTAGTTTATCATCTTCTCCTAACCCCGATCAACATTACCTAGGGGACCAAAAATGCTCACTAGGTCATATTATTAAGCCCATCAATGACGGTGATAACATACACCCGCATAATTGCGCCCCCAAGTCCCCTGAATGGGTGTTAGCTATCGTCTGATAAAATTATATCAGTGTATAAATACAACGGAGAATGAACCTCACATTCTGCTCTTTCTCCCCTCACTTCTTTCTGCAGTGCAATGCATGTTCGCTTTAGCCTATTACTCAACAACAGTACACGATCACTGGCAGCACTTGTAACTTCCCCAAAACAACAAGTCTCACAAATCCATCTTCAGAAACGCTCAATGTGAGTTGGCTGACCTTAGCTACGACTGGTTTCAGACTTCCCTCAAGGAAACATGAGCAAGATAATGCTGACAGTTGCATCATGACAGCAACAGCATGGCGGCCACTTACAACCTCAACTCGACCTTCAAGCTCAACAGCGGCTATGAGATTCCCCGCCTAGGCTTTGGTGTAAGCTCCTGCTCTTTCACATAAATCATAAAGCACGAAAAATCTAAGTAGAGACAAATACTGACAGACATCGATTCGGTAGGTCTATCAAACGTGAGCCTTGCGCTTTTCTCGCGCCTTTCCATCCCCTACCTCATCAAGCTGGGGTATCCTAGATATGGATTGCTAAAATGTAAGGTATATAATACAGCCCGCCACCAGAGACTAAAGTAGCCGTCCTCGAAGCCTTCAAAGCCGGCTACCGCCACGTCGACTCAGCCGCCGCCTACCGCAACGAAGGCGGCTCCGGCGAAGCCATTCGCGAGAGTGGCCTACCCCGCAGCTCTATCTTCTTCACCTCCAAGATCCCGACACGCTCTATCCGCGGCGGCTACGAAGCCGTCAAAGAGCAGATCGACCTGAGCGTCAAAACCGCTGATGTCGAGTACATCGACTTGATGCTCCTTCACGCTCCCTACGGTGGATCGGCGAACCGCAAGGCTGCTTGGAAGGCGCTGGTTGAGGCGGTCGAGGAGGGGAAGGTCAGAAGTATTGGCGTGAGCAATTACGGTGTTCACCATCTCGATGAGCTCGAGGCGCACATCAAGGAACTCGAGGAGGAGCGAGGCGGCAAGGGAAAAGGTGGTGTCATCTCCGTCGGACAGTACGAGATCCACCCCTGGTGCGCGCGCAACGACGTCATCGAGTGGTTCGCGAAGCGGAACATCGCCTGCGAGGCTTACTCCCCCGTAGTCCAGGGAACGCGCTGGGGCAACAAGACGCTGATCGCGTTGGCGGAGAAGTACGGCAAGACCGAGGCCCAGATTCTGTTGCGGTGGAGTCTGCAGAAGGGGTTGGTGCCGTTGCCGAAGAGTGTCACGCCCAGTCGCATTGTCGAGAATGCCGGCCTGTATGATTTCGAGATCACGGGCGAGGATATGAAGGAGCTGGAGACGGATGATTATGCCCCTGTTTGCTGGGATCCTCTTGTCAGTGGTCTTGCTGACTAGAGGGTATGTATGTCTGCCATGCTGCCCGGAGGGGAATCCTTCTCATTCTCACTCCTTTTGTATGAAGTACTCAAGAAGGTTATGGGAAGAAGATGACGAAGACCACGACATGTGGAAGGAACTGGACTGGTACTTGTGTTTCTTTATTTCGGACGATGATAGATAGCCAAAACAAATCAAGATCTTCTAAAAAAAAAATAGGTGCGATATGTTGTCCCTCAGTTTTTGGCGTGTGCTCCTTTCCATTACTGATAACCACTGACAACATCATCCTCAGTCGTCCTATTCTTAACGAAGTGAACAAACTCTTTATCTATGACTCAACCAAGTTAGATCCTACTGAACTGCTGCTTAGTATAGTATCCCTTTCCCCCCCTCTTATTTATCCTCGAGGTAAGAGGGCGGGTGAGAAGGGGAAAAGAGGAGAACGTACGTCTTTAAGGTTAGGGAAAGAGAGTAAAGGAGAAATAGAGAGGGTGACATACAACTAAGCTTTCCCTCGCCATCAACGCTATCAATCAATCCATCAACCTCGACATCACTGACGGGCTCGCCCAGGTCGGCCATGAGTTGCCGGAACTGACTTGCTGTGATAGACCCGTTCAGCGAGTGCTCGTACTGCCTCCACGCGCGCGCGTAGTCGTCTTCTTCTGTCTGGGGTGGGTATGGCTGCCCTGTCATCATGGTGATGAATTCTATGCCGATATAATTAGTACACAGACAGATCTTCAAAGGACATTTTACACGGCAAATGGAACGTGGAAAAAGTATAAGGAGGGAAACCTGAGAGAAGAAGAAAAGAAAAGAGAAGCCTTACCATTAAAGTTAATTGTCCCGTCTCCATCAAGATCAACTTCCTTGATGATCTGTTCGACCTCTTCCCTCGACGGAGGCTGGCCAGGCCGCTTCGACATCACTTGCGCGAATTCCTCGACGCTTATGTTTCCTGTTCCATGAGAATTTCTATATCAGTTCAGGGACAAAACGAAGCTGCCTAGAGTGACAAGTGATGGGCAGCCAACCGCCTTTGTCCGTGTCCTGGGGTCATATAAGTCTTGGATCTAGATGTGGGGACAATTTTCTCAATATTATATATAATGCAACTCACATAAGAGTCGAAGAGCTCCTTAAACACTGCGATTTCTTCTTGGGAGAGAACTCTGGCCTGACGATCACAGTTAGTAAAAGTGTGATGCCCCGGTTTGGAGAGTCAGGAGTTACTGACCATTGTGGTGGGCGCTTATCCGGTGGAAGATTATTGCAAATCAAGTTTCAAGAATCTCAGCAGTTAGACACCGGGGATGGTAAGTAAAAACTAGATTGGATAAATCCGGATAAAATAACTAAGGATGTTTCTGAAAGATATTCATGAAGTTTGGGAGGTATAAGGTCGAAGTTCCGGGACAACTGACTTGGTTGTAAATAGAGAGGCCCGAGTTATGCAAGCTGAAACGCAAGCTTGTTCCAGTTAACAGCCCCTCTAATTAACCCCTCCATACATATCACTGTAGGACTTTGCTTGATCGACGCAAGCTTTTTAACGCCGGCTTAACCTAGCGTTCATTTTGGTTTGTTTCTTTAATATCTCGAATTTTGTTCCATGTCTATCCAGAGGCATATAGGAATGGTATGCATTACCTTCAGTCATCCACTGGACATTTACTGGACATTCACTGGCCAACGAGATGGCTACAAACCGCGGCTCATAGAGCAAAAAGTTCCTGGAAAGATGGAGACAATGTATAGATATTATGTACTTCGTAAATCCCATATCCGGTATATGTATACCAACCCTGGTAAACGGCTTCTGCGTTCTACATGCATGACCCGGAGCAATTCGCTAGATCCTTTCTAACGATAAAGACTTGACCCAACCGTCGATCCTGACTGTGCACAGCTAATTCCCACCCAAGTGAAAGAAGGACAGAGAGCTGTGTTTGAGGACCATTCAACATTCTTATGTGGCCGGTTTGTCCCCCTCTCGTGAAGGTGATCGACGTAGGAAGATATGCAGCCAACGATGTCGATTGTTCCTAGTTGAGAGCATGAATGCTACCCAAACCGCAGAATACGTCAATATCATCGCGTAACACAGCTGCAGACCAGTGATACACGGATAGCGCCGGCTGTTGTGTCTGGTTTTGATATTAGCAAGGCGTTTATGGACTTGCCCATCCACCGGCAACATCAACCCATTCGGCCAAGCAAGAGCCCTCTTTGCCCTCAACATCCACGATATCCGTGTCACATCGGCAACGACAGCCAACTCCGTTCTCCTTCTCATCGTCCCAATGCTCCCAGTAGTCATCTTCTTCAATACGCTGTCTCTCATCTAGAGTGGTCGTTTCGAGGTAGGGATCGCGAGGCATTTGACGAGCGGGGGCGTTGGCAGGGCAATGTTGAATGGTGGTGTGTCGGTAACCAAAGTCACGGAAGTAGTGAATGTCACGAGGAGCGAGCAAGATACCGGCAGCCAGAGAGTGGATGGGAGCATCGCCCCACTGCATGACCGGTCAGTTATCGATATCTAGTGAAAATAAGACAGTGAACAAGACTTACTCTCTCCATCCAGAACCCGCCGCTTCGGTCCATCATCTCAAAGAATTCTTCATATGGCGTGCTTCGGAACCAGCTCAACTTGGCGATTTCGAAGTTGGACCAGAAATGGCACATGTTATAGTTTTCGCCCTCCATGGCTTCGGGGTCAATCTCAGGCATGCCTTTCCCGGGCTCAGCACGCAGAATCTCCTCGGGCAAAGGCGGTTTGAAGTTGGGATCATCTTCTGGGCGGATGGGTTTCTCTGTAGGCTCGACAAACATTTCCCAGAGACCCTGGGAGGTGATGTTGTTGAGACGCTTGTAGGCGGAAGCATAGCGCCAGATGTTGGGTACAGTCTCTCGAAGCTCTTTGACGGCAATGGTGAAGCCATATGTCTTGTTATTTTCAATCATCTTCAAGAATGGATCGCTACCAAAATGTGAGCATACAATGAACAAGATTATGGCGAGTGCCGATCCGAGACTTACTAAGTAATGTCACAGAAGTACTTGATCTCGGGCTCCAAGCGCCAGTACCACTCGTATTTGGCAAGAAGAGGGTGCTTGTAGAAGAATCTGGAAGACATTAGCACCGAGTCAAATCTCTTGGCGGCTCGACATGACACTCACCCCGAGTAGAAGCGACACATGGAGTGGTAGCTCTCGAGGCCGCCATACATGACAGCGGCATCTCCCTGCTTGGCAATTCCTTCCTTTGCAACCTTGGGATCGATCCAGTCAGGGTATCCCCACATGTCAGGGCCGACTTTTCCGAACTCAACGGCGCCCGAAGTGTAGTTGCGAACGGTGTCCTTGAATGTTTGGTTGAAGTCGCCATCATTCAAGAACACGTAAGGGTAATGGTACCAGCGGTTGAAGTGACGCTCGATAGACTTGATGGACTGGATGACACCATCCAGTTCCTTATTCCGGGCAAGGACGACGAAGGCGGCATTGGCTCGTGGTTTAGAGGTATCAGGTTCTAGACAACCTGTCACGAAGACTCGGTCATGGTCTTCACTAATTTTTCTGTACACCAAGATAGTCAATCAAAATGGTCAGAAGGACCAAAAGGAGCGAATTGAGGCATACATACCGGATGGCGGGTGGAGCACCAGCAGGTATGAGTATCCTCCCAGGTGAGCTCGGGTGTCGGACAAACAGAATTAAGATGAGGATTAAGACGATGCAGGGGAAGAGCACAACAACGCCGAGAGGCACGGAGATGCTCGAGTTGCCCCTCAAGCGGAGAGGCCGACGCAGGAAGGCGAAGCGGTTTCCCAGGGTGCCTGGCCGACCAGGTCTCTTTTCATCGGCTGTGGGTAATTGTACTGCAGACAGAGTCGCAGGGACACGCCGGTAGGCGTTCCGGACGAAATCCATGGGCAGCGAGTGTTGAAAATGATGTTTCTAGTATCGGTACGCGAGGCGCACTGAGACGCGCGAAATAGACAATGCTCGGATACACTATGCCTATAGGATTCTGATCTCGAACATATGAGGAGTGGTTATGGTGTCGGTGCCAATGGTGATGGACTAGGATGATTGTTGATTGTCACAGTCAAGAAAAATCTATTCCAATTCAAACAGATAGAGAGAGCAAACTGTAAGTTCTATGGGCAGCGCTTTCCGAAGATGTTGAGGATGAAGGAGTAACGAGCGGCCAAGGGGAAGGATCCCTTGAAGCGAGTCAAGTTTTGTCGGGGGCTGACTGGCGAATGGGGTGGTTTAGAAGAGGAAAAGCAAAGGCTCGCTCAACCACGGTTCAAGTCATCAGACTTAGAATGGCCGTCGATTCAGGACGGAATTGTGATGGGAATAGACGACGTCGTGGTGGCTCTTCAATGGGATGGGGATGGAAGGGAAAAGGGTTGAAGGTCGACACGAGATAAGATTTTCCGAGGTACCAGGGGCAACAACAATTACGTTACGTGTGCAGATATGCAGATACGGAGTACATTTGGCAAGACATCGGCCATTTTCCCTACAGTTCGGGTGTCTCCACACAGTTGCATGCACACAGTTACGAGTAGCTTGGATAAACCATCCCCCCTTTTCTTCCAATTATCTGTCCGAGCTGAAGGTTCCGGCATACAGCCAATCATTCCCGATGACAGCACTTTACCGGGTTATGTACATGTACATAACACAATGTTGAACTCAATTGGAAGCGCTTGTACATATGAGCTAGAATGCATGTCCCAGACCACGTTACTTTGATGCGTTCCTTGTAGGTAGTGCACATCGGCCCGGGACAAGTCTAGATCTAGGGTAGTCCTCCCAGAATATGTCCATACAGTGTGTATACTCCAAACACTGTACATACATACTATACGATGTGAATATGGCTATGACGGATCTCATCGAGACCCCATCAGCAAGCCATATAATCAGATGTCGTCCAGTTCCTGTCCTAGCAAGGGATTACAAAGCCAGATCGTCCATATACGTCACACTTGTAAGATTTTAAGGCCCGTGTAATATTTCCCACTAGGTCACTAGGTGATGATCTCAAGCATTGACCTCTAAACCAACTCCGAGGAGATACTACCGCTCGGATTGAGCTCACTCCGACTCATACGCCGGTGGGACGGAGATGCTGGCTTTGTGGGGTTAACATGTGAATGAACTCAAACAGCAAAACCATATATATTCTCTGGTAGGTACGGAGGCATCCGCGATATATGAGATGATTGGTATTCTTAGAACAGCTCGTCCGAGAATGAGACCAGTAGTCGGCATCAAGAATCTTCTTAGAGTCGCCACCATGTCATCATCATCATCTACCACGTCGTCGGCCGCCTCCCGAATGCAGCGCTGGTTCCCGGGGACCGCCTACCCGCTCGTCGTCAGCGCCCCCATGGACTTTGTGACAAACCCTAAGCTTGTCACTGAGGTCGTCAAGGCAAAGGGCTTCGGTTTCATCCAAGGGGGCCGCACTTTCACCCCCGACTCACCCGTTCTGTCTCAGTTGGAGGCTCAGCTGTCGTCTGCGAGACAGTTACTAGCAGACGGGCATGATAATAAAAATGTCGATGAAAAAGGGACATTACCCTTAGGCGTGGGTTTTGTGCTGTATTCGGCATGTGCCAAATCCCACTTCAAAGACACCATCATTCCCATATTAGCCAAACATCGTCCTGCCGCCGTCTGGCTCTTTGCCCCGGACCCTAAGCTGGAGAAGACCCTTGATTATGTTATCCAAGCTTTGCGTGCTACGCCATCGGCGACGGACTCTTCTTGGAGCCCGAAAATTGTCGTGCAGGTTGGCACCGTATCGGCTGCTCGTGAGGCCGCAGAGCTGAGCGCGGACATCATCGTCGCGCAGGGTGTTGATGCTGGGTAAGTCACAACTGGAGCCTAGTAGCAAGCATTAGGACTGGTGGTACCAGAGAGAGTAAAATACCAACTGTCAGCGATCATAGTGGACATCAATTTGCCAAGGGTGCGGGCATCGTTAGTCTCGTACCGGAGATCCAGGATATGCTGTTGCATGAATTCCCCGACAAAGATATTGCCGTTTGGGCTGCCGGCGGGCTAGCCGATGGGCGTGGCGTTGCTGCTGCCTTGGCCCTTGGCGCTGAGGCTGCGGTCTTGGGTACTCGGGTATGTCTTTCGCCTCTCTTTCTATAGTCCTAAGATGATCTTAACTCTGAAATTTCTGACCTTATCATTATTAGTATATGGTGGCTGTTGAAGCAGATACACAAGATTTCAAGAGAAAGGCTGTGCTGTCTGCGTCGGACGGGGGGTTGAACACCGTCAAGTGAGTACCTTCAGTTTTCTTGTCATGGACTCTCCGCCGCCGAGTTTCTATTTGCATTAGACTTACGCCTTCTTCCGTCCTATCTTCCTCTTACTTGAGTTTCTATCTGCGTTAGACTGACCCTTCATGCCTCCGGAATAGATCACAACTGCACGATCATATCCAGGGCAACTTTGAATGGCCGAACCTCTACGATGGACGCGCCATAGTCCATCCTTCATACATAGACCATGAAGCCGGGCTACCCCATGCCGACAATGAGTTACGGTTTCGAGAAGCTAAGGAGACAGGGGATACATCGAGGACGGTGACTTGGTCGTAAGTCCTGTATTGTTTTTAAACTCTATTCGCAAAGACTCGCCGTTTGCCTTCTTGCCGCACTATTTCTGACCTACCTATCTTCGGGCAGCGGCACGGGTGTTGGTCTTGTTCGTAGTGAACTACCGGCGGCGGAGATCACCAAGGCGGTGCGAGATGAGGCCTCGCATATCATTAAGAAGTTAGCCACGGGTTAAGTCACAGAATCACGGAAGCTCCTGGCGCACCTGTAGCTGTCGGTTACTAGCGAGGAAGCAAGGCAAAGTATCTGATCGACTTCGGCGACCAGTCACTAGTCTGTTGCAAACCCCACGCGATGCCTGGGAATAATGCTTCTCATCCCCTATCAACTCTTGTCTCCAAGTGTCCAAGCCTTAAACGTGGGATCTAGTGGTGGCGAAGCAAGATCTACGTCGCCAGGAGTTTTGCTGATCAACTTCTCCCATCGATGACCGACGGCACGGCCCAGACTATAAGATTCTCTTGAAGATAACCGGCGGATCATCCGACGTAGACTCCTTCGACTGAATTTAGACCTATTGGTTGCTATAGCAGTGTCAGCTTGGTGGTCACCAATCGCAGAGTGTTGCCAGATGTCATGTGTGGAAACTCCGAGATATAAATAAAACCTTGAAATTTGTACAAATCCGTAATTGTAAACTTAGCTGATAGGAGTAAGCGTCCATCAAAGTCTTCATATATAGTACTTTTAGTCTCTTTTTTGAATATAATCTGACTTATAAAATAACAGCCTACTATATATTAGCTCAATTTGAAGCACGGACGACATATTTGAGCAAATGAGAGGGTAGCAGACCGACCGGGGCTACAGAACGAGGTTCTTATGCACCCAAGTTGCCAGGCCGGACATTTCGAGAGCTCCGTGAGTGCCAACCGAGGCCCGGGGTTAGGCAGTTGAACAGCCGAAGTCAGACCACCAGGATGTTTCCTTTGTAGAAGACTTATGATGCCATGTGCCATTGCAGTTTCATGGCCTTTGCTGATCTATGCTGCTTTCTAAAACAGCTTGACCGAACCCCGAACTGGCGAGACCGGTCCATGATCCTCTTATGCAGGAACCGAAACGCAAGTGGCTAAGGCTACATATCGCTTCACCATACTAGTTCGGTCAGAAAGGTTCTGAGGTCAATAGGTTGATCCATGTGGGCACCACATGGAAAGAAATAATGGACTTAGGCTTGGCGGATAGCCCTACGGCCCTCTCCGCTACAGGTACAGAAAGGCCTATGCCGCCTCCGAGTGGGATACAGAAAAAGAAAGATACTATCCAGGGGTCACAACACGTCATTATATATCAGACCAACGCCTAACCGATCACATGTCACGATGGCTTATGTGTTCAATTTCTCAACTTGAAGCCGACATGAGTTCTGTACTAGGGCCGCCTTTAATTGGAGCTCGAGAAGGATAATCTGCTGCACAGCCTAGGGGAGGCTGTCATCAAATCTCAGCCTTCTCGGTATTTGCTAGCCCGAGCGGTCGTCTCATGTGGTTGCCTGGCTGGGCATGATTAACGTTGCATGCATGAAGGGATAGTTTGGAGAAAAGCGGAAGATATCTGAAGCCTCGAAGCGAGTCCTCATATGGTCAGATAGACGAGATGCCAGTGCAGTGGGCAGTGTTGGGGTCTAGGAGCTGGCTTAGCCTGCATCGCCAGGATCCATCTCGTGTGTCTGGCAGGTCGAGACTACGGTCGGTCCATCCTTCCCGTTAAAATAGCACGGAAACATACAGCCAGCCATCATCGGGTGCCGCGGACTGGCCTGCTTTGAAGCGAAAGACAGTCAGCTTGTTAGCTTGTTAGATCTACCGTGGACGATAGCATGATCGCCAGCAGGGACCTAAGCTACCAATTGCCTTGGACTAGTGAGAAAGAGCCGATAACTTCGAGGCCCACAAAGACGATTGGTTCTGAACATTCCACGAACCCAGTACGCTTGATTGGCTGTGTTCAGGACAAGACTGCTCAAAAGGGATAATCAAGCAGTCCGAAAGAGGTAATTGCAGTCGGTTTAATGATTTATAAGCCTGACAATACACATACACTTCACACGACTCTGTATAAATGCATGCTATTTCTAGATACCCCCAACACCTTGCCGAGGGATGTAGAGGAATCTGGAAGAACAACGCCGCCTCACGTGACTACTATATTCGAGTCGCTTACATGTGTACGCTTGCCGCATTTATTCTAAACACCACATGGCTTCCCATGGAAGGTGGAATACCTGTTTGTCCCGTGGAAATATACATATCATATACCATTAGATCCATACATTGATTCGACTCGCCATGTCTATTGGCAGTGATATGTATATTGTGTTGCCTTCACTCTCCAGAATAGAATATGGACTCACGCCCACATAGCAGCGCCGGTGGCTCCTCTGCTAACGATAACGATGCCGTCGTGACTAAGGCAGGTTTCAAACCCGATCACTTTACCCTTACCTTGCTCTCAGCTGACATTGGAAATAAAGGCCTGCGATACCTGCCGGAGGAAAAAGATAAGGTGTAACCCAAATCCCGAAGGGGATCGCTGCATGCAGTGTGTCAAGTTCAATACACATTGTCACTTCACCCCTATTGCCAAGAAGAGAAAGCGACGCCGGCCAGCCGCGTGAGTAACGCCTCCCATGTTTCTCTCGCTTCCTCCTTCTTAACACCAGATATGAAGACACGAATATGTCAAGGAACTCGAAGATAAGGTCAAGAGCCTAGAAGCTCTGCTGCAAGCCTCACAGGCCAACCAACACGCTGGCCAAGGCCCGTCAACGCCGCCGCCTCCGCCGCCGTTACCGGACAATCACTGGCCTGACTTCCAGATGCCTATGGAATCAGACCGATTACTAATAGACCCCGACCTGTACTCTTCTCCATCTGCTAGGAGTTCTGTCTCTCCTGTCATGCCTAGAGATATTCTCAAAATTGGCGCGTCGCCCTCATTGGTGCAAGGCTATAACAAGATGCCAGACAGAGCCGTTGCTATTGGGTTAATTGACGAGGCGCTCGACAACTTTTTTCGCTTCATGCCCGTTATCAACAAGGCCGACTTGATGCACCAGTTTTATGAGTATTATGATGCTGACCCATCAACAAGAGATCCCGCCAGTTGGGCTTGTCTCAATGCCGCATTCTCTATGGCCCATCGATTCCGCACGCTGCGCAGTGCTGAGGTCACTAATGACGGCAGTGAAACTTTCAAATACATGAATAACGCATTAGACGTTGTGGCAGAATTGACCGCCTCGCAAAACAGTCTACCGACTATTCAGGCTCTGATATGTATGGGTGTAATATTGCAGGGAACTCCCAGTCCTCATATCGCTTCGGTCCTGGTAGCAACCGCAATGCGCCTAGCTCAAACGGCGGGACTTCACAGGAAAACACAGAATGCTTCACTCCCCGCTGACGAGGTCGAAAAGCGACGAAATATCTTCTGGATGATTTACATCCTGGATAAGGATGTCAGTCTACGCATGGGTCAGCCTTTCGTACAGGATGACGACGAGATGGACGTCGAATTGCCACAGGGTACCTTCTCCGACCTCCCCACCTACCAAGGCGGAAACCGCACATATAACGTGATCAATTCCCGAATAAGTCTGGCTATAATACAAGGCCAGATATACAAGCGCCTAAACTCCGTCCAAGCTTCCCGCCAATCCAGAAGCAACAGGGCTGCAGCAGCAGAAGAACTATGTTCCGTATTGTCCTACTGGAGGGAGAGCGTCCCGATAGGGTGCGCCCACGGTCTCGGCGCAGTCCACAGCGATCCTGTTCCGATCGAATGCCACTACTTACTCTTCTTGCATCTCAGCCATGCGTATTGTCTCGTGATGATTAGCCAGCACCTGTATCCGAGCGAAATACCAATCGTCGATGAGGGACCTGAGGCACAATTCGCTGCTGCGGCCTCTTACCCGTTTTGCGTTGAGGAATCGCGCAAGGCTATTGGGCTGCTGCAGGTTATACACCCTTACGACTACGTCACTTTGTGGTAAGCGTCGGGTCTTCGGCTCTTGCGTGCAAAGTTCGGCGGATTGCTTATCTCTTCCCAGGTCACTGCTCCACCCGTTTTGCGCCGTTGTTCTAGTTGTACTTCATAGTGGTAGGCGATTTTTTCTTGCCCCTTTGCCTTCGCGATGGCTTAGTGAGACGAGAGACCCATTATCTTCATTCATAAAGCCCCTTTTGCCCCTATCCTCTAGCTACCTGAAGTTTTCTTGTTTTAGGTTTTATACTAACTTGGGATGATGAAAAGTGATACGGTCCCCTGCATCAGCAACCGCAGCCAATGACCTCGAGATCGTCCAGCCGTTTATCTTACTCGTCGAGTGCCTGGCTGGCGAACACGGCGTGGGCTTCCGCTCAAATGAGGCCAAGAGGATGCATACTTCCTGCAGCATCTTATCTCAAAGAGGTAGGGATGCTGTTATACAGGTCCAGGAGGCTGCAGTTGGACAATTGTAAAAAACATACATACATGCCTGGAGACTAGAAATTAGATATCTGATTAGATATGGATATATCTGGTGTTGTGCGATGCGGAGGGTATATGGAGGAATAGATATAGTTAAACTCCGGGTGAGGGCGGGGGGATCACTTTATGTAAGGTACAATTGCATGTATTATGTCCATCAACTAAAGGGAGTCAATAGTTTAGGCTCGGCTACAGGGTTGGTCGTGAATCTATTGTTGACAAGAGAAATCATTGCTTGAAGCTTGAAGGGAGCAGGGATGAAAAAAAAACGTGGCTCGACAGGTCAGAGACTGTTGTGCCAGTAAGAGAAATACCTCATGATTCAAGTGGCGATCGCTTGTACTCTTTACTCCCCAGAATTGCATGTACACAGAAATGCTCCGAGGTTGCCGAGGCTTTTGCGTGATTGGATTCCTCACAAGACAGATCATCAAATCTCTTTGCTCAAATAATGATGGGTACTTATTCAGCCCTCCATCTTGTGATTGCCATCTGGCTGAGAAGTTCTTTCAGGTATTGGGGACAGAAATATAGTTTCGTAGCCACATTCGGATAGGAGCGAGTATATTGCTCCATGGTACTTACCTTTCAAAGTGGCTAAGCGAACCAGAGGTTGTGGTCAAGACTGGTTATGCTATCGAAGTTAATTGTCTACTTGCGTTAACCTAACTATGCTGTATCTCAGTGTGCTATTCATTTGCATGACCGGGTTTAGTCAGATATACATTTGATGAAGATTATGCGTAAAGATGTCGATGATCCTAGAGATATAAATAGGTCTGAAGGTAGGGTATGTCTAAGTGGCGGGTGTAGTGGAGTGGACGGCTATACTTGAGCTGGCGATGCAGCATCACACTCTTTATCTTTGACCGCCGGTTTTAATGAGCTAATTTATATTGAATTGGTAGGCAGCACGCATTTTAAACATTTGACTTTAACCGCTAGGAAATCAGGAGCCATCATCTCAAAGTTTTAGCTATCCTTGCCCCTGGAGTAGTAATAGTGACATGTGTATATATATACCTGGCGCCACCTCCTACCATGAGGAGTTCTGGTGGAACTTAAGAACTAACGGCTGCTGAAGTTTCCTCTTACATATTGCGTGGGCTTCCGGGCACTTTGTGGACAGGTTCCATACCCATCCGCTTAGCCATCCTACCAGTCGTCGGAATACTCGCAGTTTCATAATAATTTTGCGTGACATTTGATGTCCAGCATGTAGGGTGCAATGCCCCTCGATATGTCTGTACCTATTTGATCCATCGTCATGTTACCAAT
Organism: Xylariaceae sp. FL0255; assembly: GCA_022578795.1. Lineage (NCBI taxonomy): Eukaryota > Fungi > Ascomycota > Sordariomycetes > Xylariales > Xylariaceae > Xylariaceae sp. FL0255. Next base: position 14,884 of record MU389045.1, on the reverse strand, counting down.
GTCATCATGTTATCATCACATGGTCGAAAGCATGAGCATCAGCGATTCATAACGCATTGGTGATCATCGCATATATCTACGAACGTAAGAAAGTATCGAGCTAACACTCTAACAACTCTAAGTATACTTCATCAACCCAGAAGCATAGAACCATGTTCTCTTAGCCACATCGCATATACCCATTTTCGTGGTTGAAACAAACCATGGCGAACCCACCGCTCAAATGAAGTCCCACTATACCGAGACATGGCCGACGGAGAGGTCGTCAAGCTGCGAAAACTAGTATATGGGTCAGTGCTCGAGTTATCGAATGGTGTTTTGACAGGTGCTGCGTACCACGGCCGGACCGACGTCGATGGCATACTCGGCGCAAGATAGAGATGGACACCGGTCCTCTATGGTAGCTACAGCGGACTTTCCATTGAAATTAATGCGGATCCTATGAAGCGCGTGTTAACCAAAGGTCGCCTTGCGTCAACACCAATGTATGTAAATAATCAAGTTCGAGTTGCTTGCTAAGAATGACGAAGGTCGATGATGTTAAACTCACTGATACAGTTGGTTAGTAATGGGGTCATTGGCCTTTAGACTGGTGACACATACCTGTTTACCGCAGAGAGGGTTATTATTCGGGTTGCCGTTGGGGGTCTGGAGATCAAAGATATCCGCGGAGAGGGCGACGATGGTATCGCTGGCCGAATTTACCTTTCCGCAGGCGCCCAGTCCCGGGGGGAACCAGGCCATGTCTCCGGTGTTGATGGCTTCACGACTGAGGACAGCCGGATTGGGTGAGACCGCAGCCGCGTTTACTATGGTAAAGACCGTGGCGGCGAGAAGAGAAATCATCATAAGAAGAGAAGGCATGCTGGCGATGTCACTTTGGGGAGCAAGACCAGTCAATGTGCAGCTGGACTGGCAGTTGATAGACGAGGCAATTCTCTTGAGTGACGTGGTTGGAAACAAGGCCTCTTGAAGCGCAGAGCAGAAACACGGGCAATATATATACATTTTTCTACTGTCTCTTTCACGATCCATGAGCCCTCTGCCCTCCCGGTCGTTAAGGGCCACCGCAGTGCGACTTAGGGCTTCATCTGTTCTTCTTCTGGTCACAGGCATCGTGAGATTTGACGGCGGGACTGGACCCTGAATACTCAAACATTTCAAATCATCTCAAATAGATGCAGTGCTACGAGAAAGTACAGGATGTAATCGATCCCTGCTAGTCAGCGGCCAGTTAAGAGATTGAAACATGGTACGTGCGGCCACGTTTAGTCGGGACAGTTATCTCTGAATGGCCGAATGTGCCACGGGGTTTATGAGACTCAGGGACTCAGGGTTCGAGATAGGATGGATAGGTTACACTGACTGGGTCTGGTGTTGTGAAAGGGTATGCCTCTAAGGTACAGTAATCGGACTTTTTGAGAGAAGTGCCAACTGACGCTCGAGATTATTTTTGATTGAACTCATGATTACGATTTTGATATTTTACTACTTACATACCTGGTTACCTACAAGGCACCTCTAATGGTGAAGTAATCGTATAAAGGAAGCTTTGGTATACTACACCAGGGATCCGCTGGTCGTCACGGACCCAGCTCGGTTACTAATCTGGATCAAGTACAGCAAGATATATGTACGCGAGCTGCTCCGAACAAGCTTACCTGTAAACTTACCTTGTATGGCTGCAGCATACAGTATCTAGTGGTTTAATGGAACTTGGAGATGACACATTCCTGTATATCTAACATGTATGCATGTGGCATAATGGAGAGCAGACATGGCTCATGGTAAGAGTGAGGCAGGTTTTTGTGGTCAGTTGTAGTTGAATGGAATATGACACTACCTACATGTAAGTACCTATGTACTATATATTCAGCTGCTAACCGATAGCGGCCCCAGATAAACGGGAGATCTGGGGTTCATGGGTACTGAGTACCTTGTGGGTTGGCAGGCAGGGGATACCCAGCGAATCAAATCCGTCCCCATAGCTTCAAATGTACGGTTTTGTGAAGCGATGCCGTCACTACTCCAGCTCCTCATCACCTGAACACCGGATTACTCATTTCGAATGACTCTTCGTCACATTTAATCAATTAGGTAGGTAACCATCGACTCTGTCCCCCGGCCTTGTCTATAATTATAGTAGTTAAACACACTTCATCTCTACCACACCAGATACACAGTCACAATTCCAATGATCACACGAATACGAACTAGACTATAACCATGACGAGCAAAGCCGTCGCAAAACAAGCACCCCACGAGCGCCGAAAAGGCGAGGCCGTACGTTACTTCTCTAAAAAAAAACCCCTGAACACGGTTATCCCATACTCATCCATTCCACCTACTTAGGCACTTAGCGAGTTTGCCGAGTTTGTCGAGAAGCAACAGGCCCTGCGCTATCCGAGCGCCAAACCCCCTGCTGTCCCCGCCGCCACCGAACATCATGAAGAGCTCGATTTCCTTGACGAGCTGAACCTCAACGATGCCGACCCTCAAGTGCCTCTGCGCGACCTCCTTCTAGCCCCGTCCGATGATGACGCGAGCTGTGACAAACTTGTTGGCTACATTGCTGAGCGATTAGCCGAAGGCCATGGCGAGACTGTCTTCGACCTCGGCTTTGAGAATAGTGGTAGTTCCATGCGCCTGAGCCGTCAAGAGTGGGATATCGCCCTCGCCCGACTTAAAGCCGTCGCCAAGACTCGGAATGCCGACTGCGACGTCCTCTTGACAAAGAACGTTGGCGGGCCGAAAGAGGCCGAGTCCACCGCCGGTGGCGACGCCAAAGAGAAGGATTGCACTGGCAAGATCCTCATCCGTTGGAACCCTGCTACCGTTGAGGATGTCATTGAGACACGTATAGCTGTTGTTGGAAATGGTGGGTCATCCAAACCGGCATTGGTCCGCTTCTTTCATTGACGCTCTTGCTTGCAGTCGACGCTGGTAAAAGCTCGATGCTCGGCGTGCTCGTCAAGGGCGACCTTGACGATGGCCGAGGAAAAGCTCGTGTCAATCTCTTTCGCCACAAGCACGAGATCGAGACCGGCCGAACCAGCTCCGTCGGCATGGAGATCATGGGTTTCGACACCGCCGGCAATGTCATTACCTCAGATACCCCTGGCAGTATGTACCTGTCCCGTTACGCCGACAACTAGCCCACTAACAAGACGGTAGGGAAACTATCATGGGAGGAGATCGGCAAGCGGAGTGCAAAGGTTATCACCTTCACCGACTTGGCTGGCCACGAGCGATATCTGAGAACTACCGTCTTTGGTTTACTGTCGAGCAGCCCCAACTACTGTTTACTAATGGTCGCCGCCAACAATGGTCTAATCGGCATGAGCAAAGAGCATCTCGGTCTCGCCCTGGCCCTGAATGTCCCCATTATGGTTGTCATTACGAAAATTGACATATGCCCTCCCAACATCCTCGAGCAGACAATCCAACAGATTACCAAAATCTTGAAATCCCCCGGCGCCAAGAAGCTGCCAATCTTCATCAACAACCGCGAGGAATGCATCAACACTGCCTCTCAGTTCGTCAGCCAGAGGATTTGTCCCATCTTTCAGATATCCAACGTTACCGGCCAGAACATGGATCTCGTCCGCACTTTCCTCAATATTCTACCTCATCATGGCCACTATGATTCTGAAGCACCATTTGAGTTCCAGGTCAACGATACATTCTCCGTCCCTTTCGTAGGAACTGTTGTTAGTGGTATCGTCAAGTCTGGTGTTGTTCATGCCGGAGATAATATCCTGATCGGCCCAGATTCGCTGGGCCAGTTCATGCAGACCACCATTCGGTCCATTGAGCGAAAGCGAATCGGCGTTCCGGCTGCCTCGGCAGGACAGTCTGCTAGTTTTGCACTCAAAAAGGTGAAGAAGAAAGATGTGAGGAAAGGTATGGTGGTGTTGCCCAGAGTTGAAGGGCAGCCACTGCCAACAGTGCATCGAGAATTCGTCGCCGAAGTTCTCATCCTGTCACACGCGACCACTATTAAGACTAAGTATCAGGCCATGCTCCATGTGGGCCCGGTGTCTCAGACATGCGCCATTATCGACGTGGACCGCCCTTTCATTCGTACTGGAGACCGCGCGAAGGTTGCATTCCGCTTCGTGCAGCGCCCCGAATACTTGGCCCCAGGTGACCGGCTACTGTTCCGCGAGGGCCGCACGAAAGGTCTGGGCATTGTGAAATCAGTAGGGTACGATCCGAATCACCCGCTTCGTCCTAGAGGGTTGGACGTTAAGGCAGCCCGTGATAATGAGGGCCAATAGCTGCCAAACCCCGGTCGCCCCAATTCCAAGATACGACTGGGTCTGTTAGTAGCAGAACCTCAAGTCGACATGAGTCATTATTTGCATCACGCTACTTTGGCGGTTGAAGAAGTCAATGCTCGTAGATGTGCTGTTCACATCCCTACACAAGATGGCTTCAACCTTCAGCTTAACACCAACTAGTATACACGAATCTGTAGACTGAAATACGTAAGTCAGGCATCTCCCTAGCTCTTCCCTTCTCATTGACTAGTCAACGACTGATGAAGCTAATGATAGGCTGGCAAAACGGTGAGAGGGTAGACAGATAGTCCGCAAGAGTTTAGTAGCAGGGGCTGGGGGGGTTTACCTGGACGTTTGGTTAGTGGCGGGGTTCGGAATGGATATGTGACGCAGCGCAATAGTCCTATTCCGTAATGCATATGATTAATCGGGCATCGATATGGATCTGCTCACGGGCCACTCAGCATCGTTTCCAAGTGACTAAATCAGTGTTCTAGATATCTGAGGGGATGATTTCGATACCAGACTTCAGCATTGAACGGAAAGCAAAACTGGGTTTAACAAGCGCCCTCGGGCGTCTCGGAGCGTAGGTGCTAGCGTCCGCGCCCCAAGGTTTCTGCATGTCGCCGGCATGTCGTTAGAGTGGACTTGAGCGGGATGGTATTTGCTCGGAGACTTACACGGATGAATAGCTTCCAGACACGCCGGTGGCTGACGGGTTCGAAAAAAGGTACGACAAGGGTTGTTGTTGAAGAATGACCCACTCTGACATGTAAACAGGCATCACGGGTATCGAGGATTGTTGCCCATGAGAGGAGAATCTTGCATTCAACAGCAATGATGAATGAAAAGGGCGAGAAAGAGGGTTTCGGGATGTCGGGGTCGACCACTGGCCCGTCTCTTCTTCCCCTCCCGCAATACATCATAGGTGTGTGACGCTGGCCAATACCCTCTTCTGGTTTAGGTTGACCCTAAGGTTGGTTAATGGAGGTAGGCCGTTAAGTGCGACACCCCTCATCCGTTCTCCGTGACTTATGCAGATGTATGTCTAATACGGGCGAGAAATCCGCCCGTCCATCCTTGTCCATACAGTATAACAACAAAGCTACCTGCCGTGTCTATACGTGTGTGATGTATGCACACAAGCGCACGCACGCACTTTCCAAGTTGCAAATATGAGTTGAACCATGCGGAGGCTTTTCCACGGGATCTACGGACGATCGGATTGTGATCCACTAGGGCACAGCACTGTCATGAAACCCGTGGCTCAAATCCGAGTATATAAGTATGACTGGAAACTAGGACTAAGAGAATCTTGTATGATGTGTACAGTCCTTCAGGATATACGCAGTGATTCACCAGAACGTTGCCGCCAATGAAAGTTCCTCTTCTCTTCTCCTAAGAAGACTGGACATCTCCCTTTCGAAATCACAATTGCCATCGCCATAGTCCTTCTCATCTCCTCGTTACAACATGGCCCCTCTACATATAGGCAGCTCGGCTAACCTAGCCGTCGCTGGCCTGGCACTCGTATGTCTTCCTCTTGTCCACGAGCCCGCTTGACATCTTGTGACTGACAACGCTGTTTAGGGAGTGGTATACGTAGTAGCATCCTGCTTCTACAACATCTTTCTCCACCCGCTCCGCAAAGTTCCCGGGCCACTTCTCTACCGGGTGTCCGTGATTCCCCGGTCAATAGACTTCATGACCGGGCGCCTACCCATGAAATTAGTCGATATGCACAAGCAATACGGATCCGCCGTCCGCATCCGCCCCAACGAGGTCGTCTTCAGCAGCCCTCAGGCCTGGCGCGACATTTATGGCCACAGGAAGGCCGGCGAGCCCGAGTTCGCCAAGGATGAGAACTTTTATCGCTTGTTTAAGCATACCCCCGTGAGCATCTTGAATGCCGGGCGCGAAGACCACGCTTTGTTGCGAAGGCAACTTTCACATGCTTTCAGTGACAAGATCATGCGCGAGCAGGAACCTATCATTGATGGCTATGTCAAGCTGCTTGTGCACCGGATACGGGAGAGGCTGGAGCAGAGTCCCAATACCCCGCTCGACATGACGCGCTGGTACAACTGGACCACGTTCGACGTCATTGGCGATCTGTCTTTCGGCATCTCGGGCGGCTTCGGCTGTCTTGAGAATGCCAGCTACCACCCCTGGATCCGCATCATCACGGATTCAATCCGCCAAAACGCTTTGTTCGGCGGGTTTGCCGATCTCGGGTTCCGGAAGGTCATACAGACAATCGCCCGGACCAACATCACCAAGAACCAGCAGAACCGCGCCATTGTGCATGAGAAAGTCCAGGAGCGCATGGCCATTGGATCGGAGCGACCGGACTTCATCAGCAGTCTGCTGAGCAAGAAGGGAGGATTGGATCTGGATCTGGGTGGATTGGTGTCCAACGCGACTCTGCTCGTCATTGCCGGCTCCGAAACCACGGCGACTCTATTGTCGGGAGCTACGTTCTTGCTGACTACACACCCTAAGGTACTCAAGAAGTTGGCGGATGAGGTCCGGTCGAGCTTTAGCTCGGAGGACGAGATCACGTTGACTAATGTTGGTCATTTGTCGTACATGCTCGCTGTCCTGAATGAGTCTTTGCGCTGCTATCCGCCTGTGGTTTACGGTATGCCGAGGCGCGTGCCGCGGGGCGGTGGTGTCATTGATGGACATGCGATTTCTGAAAACGTGAGTCTGCTGCCCATTTTACTTGCATGTTATCAAGTTTCGATTTGATCCGACTCCTGGAAATGACTGGAGACTCGACTAACGCGCGAGTGTCTATCTAGACTGTCGTCTCCGTCTTCCAGTACGCTGCTCATCACGACGAGAAATATTGGACTGAGCCCGACGAGTTCCGGCCGGAGCGCTGGTTGGGTGACGAGAAGTACAGGAATGACTTGCTAGATGCGATGCAGCCTTTCAGTACTGGGCCGCGAAATTGTATTGGTCGGAAGTGAGTTTTTCTTCCTTTCTCCCTGCATGTGGTTGTGATTTCGTAGTTGTTTGCCCTCTTCCCCTTCGTGTGCCCATTGGCGTTTTGCTGTAAGCCGCCATTTTGCAACGTCCCTTGCATAGCTTACATTGTGTATGACGGGCTGTGCCGCGTGGCTGCATCCCCGTCTGACATGCATGCATCATGGGTACGGTTTACTGATAAGTGCAATAAAATAGTCTCGCATATTCCGAGATGCGTCTCATCCTCGCTAAGATTATCTTTAACTTCGATATGCGACTTGATGATGGCGCTAGGGAATGGCTGAGTACGCAGAAGGCTTATGTCATTTGGGATAAACCGCCGTTGCCTGTTTATTTGAAGCCTGTGGTTCGGTAAATCGGTACCGGGCTCGTGGGGTTCGTGTGATGTTAAAGGGTAAGATGTTGAGAATAATGCCGAGGGTTCAGGAAGGGTAAGAATGTCGAATGTCCTTTCTCCGGGCAGCTTGATGGTTTGTAAGGAATCTCTCTGTGTGTATGAATGTACGGATGTGGTCTAAGTACGGGAAAATGGCAACTGGAGGGCTGGAAGGCAAGAAGGAAAGTGTCAAAATGTCATCAGCACGTGGTTGATAAGCCCAAGCGCTGTAAGACATCATTTAGGCAAGGCTGTATAGGTTACCTCCCGAAGTAACGAATCACCTCTCCCTTTTTGGAATGACGTTCCCAGATCACAACTCAGCTCAACTGCCCCGGTTATAGTATCGCGTCCCCAGGCAGCAAGCTGTTTCTCCACTTCATCGTCCCATGTTCATTTGCCCAGATAAGCAAAGCATCGTAGTCTCTACAGATATGCTTCGAGCCCCATCCAGGACCACTCCCCGTCTTACCCTCGAGATTTGTATCAGCACTGCACATGATCGATTGACGTAGGTAGTCGAAACAGTGCGCGGAGTGAAAGGCTTTCTCTTCTGTCAAGTTGGCGCCCGCGTAGCCTTGTTGGAAGTGCTTGATTACGTAGGAGAGACAGTGTAGTTGGTGGAAGACGGACATCATGTACGCGGGTCCGTCTTGGACCCGGTTTATGGGCGTTGTGTAGGGTTCGCCGAGGAGTGGGTAGGAGGGGCTGTTGGGGATTTGGATGTAGCCTCGAGAATCTATGCCCGTGTGAGAGAACTGATGTCTTGTCTCCTTTCTTCCCATATCTCTCAATCTGAGTTGCGAGTTCGGGTAAGAATGAGGGCTTACCTGAGCTTAGGGGTATCCAATTGTGGAGGGTTTGCAGAGTCTCGTGCTCGTCGAAGAGCATGGGGCCGTGGACGAAGTGCGGGTCTGGGTTGAAGGTATATACCTTTTTAGGGACTTATGATGTTCATGTTAGTTGGATATCTTATGCGCTGATATTTGATTGACGAGGGAGCTTTACAACTTGGTACTGGAGCTCGCCTCCACTCGGCCACTCTATCAGCTACCAAGATGCCTATTATGACGGCCAGGATAGCCTCGAGGGCAAGGTGTAGATACAGCCATTTGAAGCTGCACCTTTGTCGGGATTTCTTCTCGGTCCATTTGTCGGCTTCTTCTAATTGCTGAGAGGGCAGAAACGCCTGTTGTTCTTCTATCTCGGTGGCCATCCCTTCGGAATGATCCATCACGGGCAGGGAAATTATGGAGTTGACACTGAACGCTGTTGAAGACACAATGGCAACTTGAAACTCAGCTATCCTGTTGGCCAAAGCAAGAAGAAGGATCTGGTTCCTGACAGAAAATACCGGCAATGGAGTCCTTAGTTGGGGGGGTATTGAATGCTGTTCTCTTACTGGAGAACCAGATTTTGCCTAAATGGGGAGTCGCCGCCGTGCCTACCTCCGTTCTCAGTCCGGATAGGTGGGGCACCTCCCCCGGGTTGGAGACGGCATTTGGAGACGCTGTGATTTGGGCCAGGGTTGTTGCCTTACTACTTGTTATTTGCATTGCAGTGCTGTTTTTGTGGGCTATATAGGTATAGGTAATGGTCGTAAGTTGGTTGTGAGTTGCAGTTGGATTTGACTGTTGATGTTTCGCTAGCTGATAATCAATGAAGTTGTTTCTTAAGCAATAGTCACACCGCACTTTATCCAAACCGATCAAAATGAAAAACTCATTGCCGATATCTGCTTTCCATCTTCAACGTTTTTACCTTGTTTTGAATTTATCTAGAAACCCCGCTTGCTTAGTTTGGTTCTGGAATTCAACGAAAGGGTGAATTATTGCATAATACTAGCGGTATAGTTGAGGTTTGAAAAAGAATATCAAATGGGTACAATGTCTTATAACATGCCCAAAAAGACAGAATGACTTTCAATTATTGGCCCAGCCTACACCGACTTTTCTGCTTGATTTACGTACAGACAAACGCGGGAAGATTGTTTGCCCTTTGTCTATTTGATACCAGTGGTCCACGAAGGGGATTGACCTGTGTACGAATTGTCTCAGATTTTCTGGAACGAAGCGGTAAAGTTGGATGGTCTGACCCAGCACCCCACAAATACCTCCATACCGCTGGTGACCACTATCAGGTGCCTGATACTGTTTTATACACCGTGGCTCAGCGGTATGTTCTTCTGGTAAGGCGAAGATTTTGGAAACTTCGCACAGCTATTGCTATTCCAAGACATCGTACAAAGCACTTGGAAGCTCAGAAACAATCGTAGTTGGGCCAATCTCTCTATATATACTCTAGTTCAACCCACATTCCATTGAGTTTTGGTCACAGGTCTATTATCGGGTAACATCAATCAATTCCAGAAAATCCTCTTATAGTCAACTATCCATAATGGCGCCACCGAACTCCCACCACCCCGAAACGAAACGTCGAACCGAAGCATCCACTCTATTCGGGCACTCCGCCAAAGACCTCGTCTCCCGCAACCGTTTCAGCTGGAACGACCAGCATGTCATTGTTTTCAAGGCATGGATTAGAGAGAAAGGTGCCAATGCCACTTCGGGCGACCTCACTGCTTTGTTGAGTAAGCTGGATCTGGACGGATACGAGAATATATTCAACTTCCGCGGGGAGAATATCCATAATATTGTCTTGAAGAAGATCAAGGATAAGATAACGCGAACAAAGTTTGATATGGTCAATCAACCGAAGGGCAAGGTAAACCCAACTAAAGAGGTCAGATTTGACCTCGGAGAGAGTGACGCATCGAACAAGTCTTCTAGAGTCAAGCATGTGCAATCGACCACTCCCAAGACAGCAAACCCAACTATACGACGCAGTATTGTACGAAAACCGACCGCCGTGAAACTCGAGGGAAGAGATCACTACCGCGAAAACCCCCTTTCTATGGTTACCCACCCTCGCTTGCGCATGCCGCGCTCTCCCCGGGGAGGGACAACGTATATCTACCCTCAACTCACCGAAGAGGAATGGGAAGATACGGGGAAGAAGATAGCACGAATGTCTGGGCTTTCGGAGCACCTGGAGTCGGTAATTCATGAATATAAGAGGATAAATGAGTCTCTTCCAGAACCGGTCCGGTCCTCTGAGCTGGACACGGCAATTCACGACACCAAAAGTGAGATTCGACATCTTAACGATGTCTTAAGAAGTCTTTGATCACATGCCGGTGAAATGGCTGCGATATGATCATATTGTGGAATACTTAGTCAAGACTGTCTCGTCTTCGCTGTGGTGGTGCGCTGGGGATACTGTCAAGAGTCAGGATTATGGTAGAGTGAACCGAGAAATGAGTGTTAATAGCGATGATATGAAGAGACATCAATCCGCAGACAGAAGAAAATCCACCAGTCACCTGAATGTGTTTTACCGATGCTTCCTCTTTCTTGTTCTCATACTCAACTTCTTGGTTGCTGATGTGTAAATAGCCTGTAGTTAGTATTGAGGAGCCTCTTTCAAAAAGGGCACAAGTACCTCGAATGATCAGCAGTCAGACAGTCAGACTTATTGCTTTGAGACGGAGGAGGGAGGTTATGCATGCAGATATATTGGAAATTAAAGTGCTCGGGAACAGCTAAGCAGATCTTACTGCCTTGACAGGACCTGTGAAGACTGTGAAGACACGATAGTCAAAACTACAATAGTAGCTGCAGTCATACATTCGAAGGTTTTTCCCAGAGTGAACGCACCCCATCATGGATGCAGGAAAGGCAGTTACTAGTGGTCCAATTGATGTCTTTGATCACTTGTGGAAAGGGAGCATTGGGGCAAGATTCCAACATGAAAGGTTAAAATAGATGTTTCTTACTGACATATTGAAAGTAGTGACCAGTCCGCAGCCGTGATGTCTGTAGCTTGAATCCATCACGAGGACGTTCTGATAACTTGCAGCACTAAGCACCAGCCACTGAACAGGAAGATTTATTCTCTCTTAGCTTGAATATCGTCAGAGCCGAGTAGCGCAGAGTTGCCTATCATTGCCATCTCCCTCTCGGCGTAGAAACTTGCGGGAACCGATAATTTGCTTTCAAGAAGCAACTAAGGCTCTGGTACAGTATACAGAAGCTGAAGCTGTTTTCATCTACCTCCGACTTCATGAGCCCGGGAAAGACACACGTTGTATAAAGAATGGTGCTAAAAAGAAATAAACCCTAAGCAATCTCACATTTACATCTAGGTGACGCGATTGGCTCGGCACGATATTGCGCCAACACCAGTAATACCTACCGAAATAGGAAGGTTTAGAATCAACAGCCGCGACGCTGTCACAGGCGCCCAAGCCAATCGCTTCCCTCAAAAGGGAAACGTGAAAAATGGGTTCACACTTTACCTGCCCAAAACCGTCGCAATGCTATTGCATACAGGGCGGAGAGATGAAGACCACCAATTACCAAATGATACGGCACAGGCACGTGTGAGAAGATGAGAATACATAAACATGGCCTTTCCCGAGGGGTTGTCGGCTTCTGAAGGCTAGCAGGTAGCACAGGAGATTACAATAGAGAAAATGCACGTTTCCATATCGATACCAGCCCTTGTGGCCTTAGTCTCGGTCGTAATGGTTCAGGCTGAGCTAACCGTCTATCTCATCCGACACGGCGAAAAGCCCTCAGATGGCAGCAATGGGCTGTCAACGCAGGGCGAAGAGCGCGCACAATGTCTCCGGACTGTCTTCGGCGCCTCATCAGGTTACGATATTGGATACATTATGGCCGAGACACCCGAAAGCTGTGAGTTTTCCCCTCCTTCCCTTATTTGATGACATGATAACCCCATGTCTTCTGCGGGCGGTGAGACTGATCTGAGTGGTATTGTTCCAACGTAGCCGGCGCGCGAGAACGCCCATACGAGACTGTAGAGCCGCTAGCTGAGGACCTTGGTTTGACGGTGGACACATCTTGTGACCGTGATGATGAGAAATGTGTTGCGGACGCCGTTGATGCTTTCCAGGGCCCAGGCAATGTATTGATCTGGTATGATTCGTACCCCTTTTCAATCCCTCACCCGCCTCATTTTCTGCCAAGATCCTCCGTCTGCTCGTTTCTGGACTTTGGTATATGGGGCGCAGAGTATACTTACTGATCTGATCTCACAGCTGGGAGCACAGCGAACTGAGCAACATTGCTGAGGAGCTCGGTGCCAAGAATGTGGATAGCTACCCGGATGGTAGCTACAACCTGATTTGGACGCAACCCTACCCTTACAGCGAAATCACAGCTATTACATCAGAGGACTGTCCTGGCTTGGACGACTAGAGGAGCATTGGCGTTTTGGTATATACTCTTTCGAGCCAGTGAGCGATTTCAGGAACATGTTGTTTTGAGACTATATCGGATACACGTAGCTGACGGCCTATGTATATACCGTAGGTCCAGCCCGGGCAGCCGGACTTATTGCGCAACTCCGATCGTAATTACACCAACAACCTCGCGTCTCGCCTTTCGGACCTATGACATGCTACTTCAAATAGTCGTAGGACTTAAGGGAACTGTATATCGCCGTAAGAGCATTTCCCGATAGAGCTTCTTTGAGCGCCGTCTAATCTATAAAGTTGAGAATACTACCGTAAACCCCGACCGCTCGCCCCACGCCGGCGCGGCTGTAAAACGGAGGTAGGAAATATGCAAGATGACAGACAGACGTTTATAAGAAGGAGGAATGGAGGAGGAGTAAGAGAGATCATAGATTAAGACAGTAACTCTTCCTACTTGCATCGTATCTTTGGGCTCGCAATATGTTATCCCAGAAGTCTCTCGTGTTGCCGGTTTGGCTCTATTACCTGGTACTCGCTGTAGCAGCAGCTGCTGCAGCGAGCAACTCTTCGTTACCGCTTTCGTCACGAACTATATTTGAATTTGAGGAGAGCGGAATTTGGCTGGAAAATATCGCCATACGGTCAAATGGGGATCTCCTGATCACGCAGACGATACCGAATGCCTCACTCTACACCCTGAAGGCGCCATACTCGCAGAACCCGGAGCTCACCCTGCTGCATACGCTGGACAGTCCAATTGGCTTCCTAGGAATCGCCGAGACGAGTCCGGACACCTTCGTCATCGTGTCGACAGGGGTCGTTAATATCACTACCCCAATCCCAAGAACCGGTGCGCTCTGGGAGGTGTCTTTCCATAACGATATCAGCATGATCCGCAAGTTCATTGACACACCTCGCATCCTCTATCCGAACGGCATGACTTCTCCGCCGGGGTCATTGGTGGTCCTCGAGGCCGATTGTCACGGCGGTGCGGTCATTCGCTCCGACACGCGGACCGATGCCTCTAGCATCGCGTTGAGAGACACGGAGATGGCGCCCGTTGCAAACGCCAGTTTGGAACTGGGGGTCAACGGCGTGCACTACCACGATGGATATCTGTACTGGAGTAACTCAGACCTGGGCTCCGTGTTTAGAACTCGCTTCACCGATGAAGGCTACCCGGTCGCCGCTGACGGCGGCGTCGAGTTGGTTGGAAAGGTCAACAGCACGGTTATTGACGACTTCATTCTAAATGATGCCGGAGTGTGCTGGGTCGCTACAGAGACCAACGAGATTGTAGCAATTGGGAAAGACGGGTTAGTTCAGGTAGTTGCTGGAAGCCCGAATGAGCTTACTGTCGCTGGCACTACGGCTGTGGCATTTGGTCGTACGGCCGACGATAGGAAGACTCTTTATGCTGTTGCGCATGATACCGAGTTTTTTCCTCGTAGCAATGGGTTTCGGCAGTTTGCAAAGGTTGTGGCAATTGATACCTCAAGTTATAATATAACATAAATAATGTTATTAAAATATAGTTAGTTAAAAAATAATTAAGTTATAAAAATTTTTAACTTTGTTAAAATGATGGACTTAGACTGGGGGTGAAGAAAATATACTACTAGAATGATGATGAAGAGAAAAAGTCAGGTCTTGGGCGCAGCCCCGACCTGGGCCTTTTCTATGAAGACTATATAATAGCCTATTGCCCGGAGGGCAATAGGTGGAGATGAGGGGCAAGGCTGTCACCCAGGCTACCACTGGTCAATGAGGCTGCGCCTCATTAACCCTCCTGTCAAGGCACATCATAAAATATATTAATTAATAATAATAATAATAATAATAATAATAATAATAATTATAATAATAATAATAATAATAATAATAATAATAATAATAATAATAATAATAATAATAATAATAATAATAATAATAATAATAATAATAATAATA
>MU389044.1:0-30206 GCA_022578795.1 Xylariaceae sp. FL0255 | reverse complement strand
TTCCCTGATTTTATAGGGCAATGCAAAAAATGGGGTTTTTGGTGTAAAAGCCGGTTCGTAGAGGGGGTGGCGCGTAGGGGGGGTGGTTAGCTTATTCGCTGTAAGTGGTGGATAAAACTCTGAGCGTTTCTAGAGGAGCGTTCGGTTTATAAACGATCCAACAGCCTATGGTGCTTAACTAAACTCTCTACGTCAATTCCTGGTCGCCGTCCGAGTCGCCAGCGTCAATGCATCATGAATCACAAAGGCGTGGGTCACATTTGAATGAGTAAGAATCTAGAGGACCGGCAAACACGACGACGCCAGGCAGCCATTCGAGATAAGAGTAACAGAACTTCAGTGACTAGTGAAATAGAGCTCGAGAACCACAACCCTGCTATAACTAACTGCAGCTTCGCTGCAGTTCTTGAGACCTATTGCCCACTGGATGATCACGTACAGGATTATACTGAATAGGGCTTTAGTGCCCTCGTAGGAGGCCAGAATGAGAAAAGGGAAAACGTATGTCGATCCTTAACTAACTCAATACAAATCAAAGCTACTATACATGACCCCGGGGATCACGTGATCCCCGTTCGTAAACCCCGTTTCACTCGACATCATCGCCGAGGTTCATTGTGGCCACAGTTTGCTGACAACAAGCTCGGTAGATCAGCCAATGAATGCAGCCCAGCCATCAAAATTGGTTTAGCAGGAAGATCTCCCCCGACCGATAGATGAATCCTTGGACGGCATAAGTCTCACGCTCACTCTCAAATCCGTGCATGGGCCATTTTTTCATTGGGAAATTTCAAGGGCCAGCTGGTATTCTTGTACCACAAGTATGTCGTGGTTTACAATGAGTCGGAACTTGAATAATGCATGGGATTAACCACAGAGATGTCGAAGAGACTAAGCACCTGGTCGGCAGCATCAAAAGTCATGTTGGTCCCTTCATCATGTGCTACCTCATGATATTAGCAGTTGTTGACCTACTACGGGTTTGAGACTAGAGCAGCTACGAATGCAAACTAGAAGCTATCATCATCTTCAATTCATAATAAGGGCTAACGACCCTCCTGATGCTGCTATGTGATGGAATGTCATTGGTAATTACTCAAACTAGCAAATGACTGATATCTAAATGGTAGAATTCTGAATGATATAACATCGATAAGTGACCTGCGCTCTGCCTATTCTGTTAAGCTAACCACCCCCCTGCCCGCCTATCCCCTGCCCGCCCAGGGTCCCGGCCACCTATCTCACCGACCATTATCATCATCAGCATCGTTTTTTATTGCATTTTTGGCCACTTTACCGAACAAAAGGAATATCTATATAATCTTTTACTTTTGTTTTATCAGAAAATACTTCTTTTTCGAAACTAGTGCTTTTTTCTGCTATATTTATATTAAAAGTTTTATTATTATATATTATTTTATTATGTAGCTTCCGTTTAACCTTACGAATAGTAGCTATTTTTATAAACTGCTTTTTAAAAGATATTTTAATTGCTTTACGTTTTTTTTTTCCGTTTTTTTTCTAATTAAGCTGTTAAAATAGTTATTTGGGCTTTTAGTTTTATAATTTTGCCTATTTATAAATCGAAGGTTTTGTTAGTTTTGTAGATAAATAGGGCTTAAATAGGATTTCTAAAGGTACTATTATAATCTGTTAGTTAACGGCTTTTTTGGATTAATTTTTGCTTTCCGGCTAGCGTATTAATTAGCTTTAAGCTATGTAAAAGTAGGAAATTAGGCAACTTTAGACCGGATACTATAGGAAATATCCAGGCTAATATTTAGGCTATACCTTCCGATTTTAATATAATATATTTTAATAATAATAGCTATAATCGATTTTTTAAATAAATCTTAAATATAGCCTAGGCTTTTTTTATAATAACTACCGTTATAGTATTTTTTTTAGCTTAATAATATATTTCGATTATTTTTTTTTTAAAAAGCTTGAGCCTAAATATAACTATATTATTATTTTAAAAATAAATATATAGATATTTTTTTACTAATTTAAATATTTTTATATCTAAAATTTATACTATATAACTATAATATAATTTATAAAAAACGAGCTAAATTTTATTTATAATATAAAATTATAAAAAAACGTTATTAATATAAAAATCGTAGCTATTATAAATTAAAACTATTTATTTATTATTTATATAATAGTATATATATAAAATAAAAAAATCCTAAAGCTAATTTATAGCTGCTTTGCTATTTATTTATTTTTTAAAAAATATAATAAAGCGCTAATTATTATATTTCTATATATTATAATTAAAAAATTATTAGTTTTATATATTTTTATTTTTAAAAATTATAAATAATAAAAAGGCTATATTAATATTATTAATATATTTAAAAGTAGTAATTTATTTGTTTTTTTCGACGTTTTTTTTAAATATTATATAAATTTCTGCCTTGTAAATAATAAAATAATTATTACTAACGTTTTAGCTAATGTTTATTTTATTACAATTAAAAAAACGATTAGAAGTAACTTTGCCAATTTCTATTGTATTAAGTTAATTAAAAAAAATATTAATATTAACTACTAAAACGCTATTAATCCGGCTATAGTTAATAATATAAAATTAAGTCGATTTAATTTCTAAATATCGAGTTAGAAATTTATTATACTAAACTTTATTTATTACGTAGTTGTTTTCGGAAATATTAATTATATATTAAACTATATATCGGAATTTTATAAAAACTAGTATATAATTTAATTTAATTTATTTAATAGCTTAACTAGCTAATTAAGATTCAAATAGAAAAGATAAAAACTATTAGGCCTACTAAGCTTTTTTAAAAGTCGGAATACTCTTTATCCGGCTTTATATAATTAATTATAGTATATTCTATTTATAAGCTGCTTCGTAAATACTACTGCTAAATATCGACGTCTATATAATAATAACGGCGTAGATTTGCAAATTTGCAAAAAATATAGCAAAAAAAACGATAAATTAAGATTTTAATAATATACAAAAGAAAACCTCGCGATACGCGACCATAAAGAAAAAATTCATTAAAGATAGAAGGGTAGTTGAAATGAGATATGGCTTATACGGACCGGGACCCTGGGCGGGCAGGGGATGGGCGGGCAGGGGGGTGGTTAGCTTATCGCTATGTCTAGTTTGAGGGGAGGAAGCCTTGTGGCTAATGTTGAATGCCAGCTTAATCGGTAAGAAAAAGGTTAGATTCATGGGATGATCACGCTTAGGAGCCACTGTGGATTTCCTTAGAACTTATATAAAACCCCACTTCTGCTCATTTCGGATCAGTGATCTTCTTTCTAGCTAGCATATACACAACCAATTTGACTTTCTGCTCAGTAACACAAAGCATTCTGCACAAGCACACAAAACATTCCACAGCTTTCACAAATAACGCTATCAACCAAGGTGAAGCTCTTCACTACTATTGTCATCATGGCGTCGCTTGTTGCGAGTGCCGTTATCGCGAATCAAATATCGGACCGAAACTCCAAGCTCTCGTTCGATCGTTCACGTTAACCAAAAGTCTAGGATGGCCTTCCTAGAGATATGTCAATGCCCCGTAACCTTCCCACAAACTACACACTGTCAGACATTACTGAAATCGGGTCCGAGATGAGGGCTCAACACAACCAACACCACTCAGGGTGAGGCGCGCGAGCCCCTGAAAGGCACTGAGAACTGGAAAATCAATGAATTCTTGTAATTTGAACACTTATGCATAGAAATTAATATGTGTAAAAGCTCAACGCGAAATTTATTAATTGTGCCTCCGGTTGTTGATTTTTCTTGCCTCTGGTACTTTGCTAAAACTAAGCTAATTGTGTTGAAAATGCAACGCATTGTGATTACATAATCACTACCCCTATTTCATTACCTGGACCATGCCGATTGCCTCCGGTGGCAGACCTATACCTTTACCGGCACTGTTAAGGTAAATCCGTGGGTGGTGCACATTCTTATATCGCTCTGTGGTATGCAAAGTTCTATCATCTAGATAGTCCACGCTCAACATAACGACGCTCTCGACTAGCTAAGCCTTGCTGCTCTAAGCGATGTCAATGCTAACGCGACATATCACAACGTTCTTAACGGCATCGCAGTTTCTCACGTTGTATGCCATGCCGGTCTCAACATTGGAGCGCCTAAAGGGGATCGCCCACCTCCTCACTCTGCACGGGACTTGCGGCTTGCCTACTGGGTCCAATAGATGCTGTCGTATCTCTTACAGGTACGGCTCAGCGATTTAGTAAGTTCATGTGCACTATGGCATCTCGAACATAGCTGTGCTTTATCATAACGATCTACTGTTTCTAGAGTTCTGTAGTTTGTGTTTCTCAGCCCTCAACGTATGACTATTCTTAGTGCGCGGCATTTGCGAGTCGGGTGGTAGGAAGCTATGGGTATACTAGCAAAAACAAGCACAATATTATAGTTGGCCATGATAGATGTTGAGAGGAAATAGATTTGATCGCAATGTCACAGTTTCTCAGTGCAGGCTGTCAACACTTTCACATAGGTAACGTAAACGTAGATTGCATGGCCTACTAAAGGCAACTCTAAGACTATTCCTTTCCCAACCAACATAATCAATGAAAGTGCTTGGTGATATGCTACATCATGGATGGAATGATAATAGGTTGTATCAAGAGTTGCATATGCAGATGCAAATCTCTTGTTTTGAAGCTTACTTACCAAATTCTCACATATACGAGCAGATTGGGAGTTCCAAAGTGTCCTCAATAGTTCAAAGCGACAAGTTTCTTAAAAATACCATAGATTTAGAGAGATTGTGTGTTACGTGGGTCTTAGGTCCTGATGACTAAGCTACCCCAGGGGATACATGATGACTAAGCTACCACAGGGCTACATCTACCTCTAGTGCTGACCCCTCCAAACCTTCCACATACACACACACACACACACGTCAGATTAGCTTCACTCAGAATACAGGTCTTGATACCACTTTTGCTCATTGAGCTGTACTTCGTGAAGCCCCGTGGTTGATCACCACTACATTGTGGTCAAGCCTACGAGACATGAGTAAAATTATCTTGTCATGGCAATCTTAATCCTCAAGGTCACATAATGGCTCAATCAATATCCTACATCAAGAAGCCCTAAAATAAAGGCTAAAGTGATATCATCCAGTTTGCCTTTGAATATGGTACCCCAGTCTGAGGTGTCAGCAGGCGTTAGAGAACGTGCTTCCCCTATAATGCCATCAACATTTAGTCTGCTTCTCCATGAATGGAGTCACATCCTTTTCATTCTCGGCCCTGTAGTCCAGATCATCCCTCGTTGTCATGAGGAATAAGAGAGAGTGTTGGAGCATTGCTCGCCAAGAACAGGCGAGCTGTTCTGACTCTGACTCCGCCCACTTGTGGATCTGCAGGCAACCGCCCGTCAAGCGATACTCCAAACTTAGTGGACAGACCTTTGTAATAGTCAAAGTGGTATTTTTCCAACATCCAGCGAGCCCACTGCTTGGCCCAAGCCTTATCTTCAACTGAGGGCATTCTGGCGGGATCCCGATTTGCATCTACTTCGAAATGAATATCTCGAGCATTGGCGACACCATAACGCCAGCGTTCCTCAGTCGTGTTTGGATGAAACACAGCGAAGAACAAAAAGACAGACTCTCGTTCGACATCATTCTGGAGTGTGAAATACACAACAACGAAGTAGGTATCCTCTTTCCACCGTCTTACCAGAACCAGAGATTGGTCGGTGAGCATGCATAGTTCTCCTACGGTGTCGATTTGTACGTTGTAGACGTCGCAATAATTGAACACTCCCGTTGTTTTGTCGCGACTTCGTCGTAGCGCTGGGACCATAATCTCTGGCTCAATGAAAAGGAGAATTTTTGGATTCCGAGTCATTTCATTAATATCCGGATCAAACGGTTTAGCGAGGATTTGCTGCATCTGTGTCGGGATAATGAGCTCCGTCAATTGCTCTGGTTCGAACTTGGTTTTTTGCAAAGCCTCCCGATTCAACATCAGCGGGCTGGATGGATACGATACCCTTTTGACTGTATCTCCGTCACGTAGGGGATCGAAATCGCTTATCGGCAAGCAAGCATGCATGTTCTTAGGTTCGCCTTCAACGTTGACGTTGAGGATGACGAATCGATACGTCAACGTATAGACGACAGGAAGTTGTACCGAGAGGCCCCTATTGGTCATCGCGTAGGGTCGCTTTCGAGATGAAATAAGTTCCCAATCGCCAACCTGGATTGAAGGCTGTCCATAACCGGCGTCTTGAGATTGGATGTCTCTATATCTTGAGGAGTCAGCAAATTGTTTCGGCGAAGGAGCGAGCAAACTGGTCCAGCCCAGAGGGACGTCGTTCCAAGTCCAGCAGAAGATGCTATGATCATCTGAGACTTTGATGATCTCTTCTTGGAGGCGCACAAATGCTCTTGGGCCTTCACCGTAAAGTAACGGCATGTTGATTTCAAATAGACCCAGCATACAGTATGCCATGTCTTCGACTTTAGTGGTCTGCCTGGTTGAAAGCCATGACATCTTTTCTGCTGAAGCAGCAAAGGTTGGTAATAGCTGCCCTGTCATGAAAATCGACCTGATATTGTATTTGGCGCTGATAGCAGTCGCCAGATCGACGCGGCTCCCGCCGTCTCTCCAATCTTTATCAAAAAAGTCGACGTTTCCAGGTGCAAGCAGTTCTTGCAAGGTCCAACCTCGTGTCCACCAGTGACTTTCAACAACCTTCGACTTGATAACAACCTCCGAGTGAATTGGCTCCATACTCGAAGACAAGGCGTCGCGTACACGCATGCCACCAATCCACGCCTCCGACTGAATTGCGAAAAACATGACATCGTATAGATAAACAAAACAGGTGTTGGACTCTCGGTACCACTCCCACATCGAGTTGATAGCTTCAGTCAGCTCTGCCGGGTTTGTTTTGTCGATGCAGTTAGTATCAACCCAAATCCATTCAAGCTTGCGTTCTGAAGCTTTTTTGCAAGCTTTCAGTATCTTGTCATATCCAGATTTTTCACGGACATGAGTATCCTCGTCTCGTCTGAGCCATTCTTGATAGTTGACTTCTTCATCACCCCGCCATACATGACTAAGTATAGCATAACTTGGCGTGTCACTGTAGAACAACTTCAGTTCAAGCGTTTTCGTATTTATCAGACGCATTATCGGCTTATGATGGCACGGCTGGGCTAGTGATATGTGAAAAGTCGAAACGAGATGGACGATAGAAAAGAGGGGGTGAGGAAAGATGGATGGTACAACTGCGAAAGCCGGCCCTTTATTTCCACTGGCGAAGCTAACAGTCTGGGTTCTCCACAAGTTATAATGAATCCTATTGGCACCTACCTGCATGAAGCAGCATCCCAAACGAGAAGAAGTGCTTGTAGAACATGCATGAGATACCCCTTGTTGTTATGCACGTTCGGAACATTCATGTAACCCAAGCTTTCAGCTGTGTTTTTGAATGTGACTCTAATGAGGTCACGACAAGTACCTGACGGTGGCCACAGGGCAGGGTTGGAGATTCTCGCGACAGAGGGAATATCGCCAGATGATGCATGGCTCGGAAGCATATCCATGAAGGGGTCGCGTTCGTTAATAGCCGTTCCATCATAGGCTAATAGGAGACTACCAGCTTCCAACCAAAAGCAAGGGGGCCTGCAGTACCTGCGCAGGCCACCCTGGAATTTTCACATTGGCTGCTGTACCAACTGAGCTGAATGGAACGCTTCTTCTGCCAACAAAAAAGATCCTACCTTCCCAATCAAGCAGCAAATAGTTCCGCTACGCGAACGCGAACGACCCATGTGGCCTATCAAGCCGCCGAAGGTTCGCCAAGACCCCATCAACGTTTCGCCCAGTTTCCACCTCGGTGCATATTCATAATCATAGTATAACATATGATCCAATTACGTTCTCTGCAGAGGTGGCTGAATAGAACTTCATCTACAATCGATAGCAGTATCATCACCGCCGCTGCTCTCTCGTTGGCACATCTGCGAATGGCTCAAACAGCGTGATGTCTTCACACAATAGACTGTTGCAGGAAAATAAATGTCAGATTCCGTCTAGCTGTAACTAGGTTTCTACAAATAAGTATGCCCTTCTATCGACGAAAGATAGATCGTGCCCTCTATCATAACACCATGGAACCGTGGGAAGAATCCATCAGAGCTTCTCAAGATGTACTCTAATCCATTGTGGCGTCGGAGCTCTGAATCCAATGTCCCTCAACATTATACTTGACAGCAGGGGAGGTTTTCTTGGTCAGATCAATGCCAATAAACTAAAACTGGAAGTCGTCAACCATGGTACCCGACTCGTAGTGTTTGGCGAAGAAGAAGCGAGTCACCGGCTTGGGTGTGAGCTGGCTGGGGCCTGGCGGGTTGGGCCCGTCTTTACTAATGTAGAAGGGCGCAGAGATGCTGGCGCTAGCTTCATTGACGACCTGCTTGTAGAGGTACGCCGAGGCAGTGGCCTTGTTGACAAGGCAAACACGGCCTCGCCAAGTTTCGGGTCCGGCTTGGCAGGGTCAAGGAGGTAGTCATCATTCAGGGTGACGGATTGCTTGAACTCAATCTTCTCTGGATCGGTTACGGCCTCAGCCTGGGTATTGACCGAGAAGGACTGCTTGCCACCTGCAATTTTATATGTATCAGTCTTTGACGACTTGGAAATCCGTGCGAATCGTTGTCTCGATGATATAGAAGTCGTAGCTATGGCGGTCCGAGGAGACCACTTCGTGGCGGCAATCCGACCGCGTACCATTGATCGCATGCTGGTTACCGACGCATTTTGGCTAGAACGCTACCGGCCTACGCCTAATTGAGACATTTTCTATTCTTGGATGTTTCCTAGTGACAAATGCTGGAAAACTTAATTATTAAGAGATCGCGGCGCTGTGTATGTAAGACTTAGTAGTATGCCAAGTCAAGGCTCTTACACTACTAGAGGCTACGATATCAGCTCTGTGGCATGAAGTTCTTAGGCTGGAGGCGTCAGAAATAATAGATTCAATATCTAATTTCTATTTCCTGGGTGAGAATTCAATTCAGGAGATGATGCTCTTATTAAGAATTTCCTCGCAGTTCGGAACAAGAGTGCCTCTCCGAATTATCCTGGAGATTATTATTATTATTAAATGTTACCGTGGGGACCATCCCTATTTAGAGCTAACCACGCCTCCCAGAGCCGTATATCGCAGGGTTGTGGAGGGTTCTACAATATTATAATACATTAACCAGTACTGCATACATACCTATCTACGCTGTTGCGGGAGCCAGGTCTATCCGATTTGATTATTTCTTCCTTTCGTGATAATTATTTAGGGTATATTTTCGTAAAGAAGTTAGTCTTTTCTACGAACCTCGCCTACTTTACGCTTTTGTCCTTTAGAAATGTTAAGTAGGCCGCCTTTGGTGTGTGTGTGGGCATTAGCTTATGTTCCCGCAGTCGTTTGCAGAAGAAAATGTACTGGGGGGACTTCCGTTTCCCGCAGCTGCAAAAGTTGTTTGAGTCTATATGCCGAAAGCGTTCGTAATACTGGGCAAAGTCGTTATAACCGGATCTCGCCGCCAATAGCCGATATATCGTCTTTTTTTAGAAAAAGGCTAGATATTTCGAGACTACTGCGTAGGTCCCGATTCCTTTATATCGTAGCTTGTTTTGTATTTTCTACTATTTTAAAAAGTTTTTCCTTTTCTGTTTATTGATAATTTGTCGGGCCTATATTACCGTTGGTTTGTTTGTGGTATTTAAAGCTATTATAGCTCCGTTTTTTGCGAATTTGTTGGCAGTTTTATTATTTTCGATATTTTTATAGCCCGGTATCTATTTAACTATAATGCCTAGTTTATATGTTATAGCCAGTTCTTTAAATTGTATAAACTCGTTTTTTAATAACTTTGGTAAGTTTCTATTTAATTTATTTACGATTAATATATTATTTAGGTATATATATATTTATTTATTACGCTTAATTGCTGTAGCTACTACTAGTTTTATTAATATACTATATATTTTGGTATTAATTATTTTAACTTGTAATAGTTTATTTTTATTTTTATATACTTCTTATATAAAATTGTTTTTTTTAATTATATAGCTTTAATTTATATATAGAAAGTTTTATTTTATTAATTGAAATTTATTTAAGTAAACTATTAAGTTATTATTCTAGTTTTTTTATTTAAATTAGTTTCGAAAAAGCTTAATTTCTGCTTTTTTGTTACTTTAGCCCGATAGTTTTATATATAATAATTTATTTATAGCAGGTTGTGTAAATGTAAAAACGAGCTGGTGATATTTTTATAGCTTCGTTGTATATTTTTGCGTTTATATCGGGAATTGTTTTATAAATAAATAGTTTTTATCGACTTAGCCTAGTTTAAAGTTATAGCGTCTTTTAATTGATTTAAATAGGATTTTTATCGAAGAAATTTGCAATTCGAAATACAAAATATACAAAAAGTATATTTTTTAAACTAGCAAAATTATATATATAGCTATTTATAATATAATATTTATCTATTAAAATTGTTATTTTATGCTATAAGCAAATTTCGAATTGTTGTTATTTGTTTTAATTAAATTTAGGTACCAAGTTTCTAGTTTATATATAAAAACCGATAATATATATATTACTATAGCTTTTCGAGCCGATTTGACTAGAAGTTTTTAAATAATATTATATAGCTCCTGGATATAGTTAATAATTCGGCTCGCTTTTGTCGTTTAGTATATAATATAGTTTTTAAACTTGAGTTTTCTATTAAACAAAATCCCCAGCTAATATATAAATAGCTCGGCCTTTTTTTTATAAATACTATGCTATATTGGAAAGTTATCGGCATTTTTTTTTCTAAAAAAATATATAACTTCGGTTTTAGCGGGGTCGAATTTAATTATATTTTCGGCTCCCTATTCGATAAATTCGCGTAGTTCTCGAATCGCCTTATTTGCCGTCTTTTCTAATATATTTTTAATATTTAAAATAGCTATATTATTTACGTAGCTAAAGCGTTTTTTTTTTATTCCTAGCTTTCGGTAGATATATTATATATATAATATATATAAAATAGGAAATATTAACAAACTTTGTAACAATTTATATTAAAAAAGTTCGGTATTTATAGTTGTATTTTTAAAGCAAATTCTAACGGAGCGGTTTATTATAAAAAACTTTACCTATTTTATTAAAACTTCGGGCCAGCTTTGTTTTTTTATTTAAACGACTAGCCTGCTAATTAGCGTTGTATTGAAAATATTTTTAATATCTACTATAAATAAAGTTATAACTAAGCTTTAATTTAGAACTTGTTTGATATTATAAATAAGTACCGTTACTAAGTCGGTTATGGCTCTTTTAAGCAGCGTTTCGAAATATTATAGTAATAAAATCCGATTTTTAATAATAGCTTATATAATCCTATGTAGTACTAGCTATTCAAAATTTTTTCCTAAATATAACAAAAACGAGATAAGTCGATAGATTTTAAGATCGAAATAGTCCTTTTTGTTTAATTTAAAGATTATAACTATTTTGGCTATTTTAAAAAATTATAAATAATACCTAAATACTAGGCATTTTTAAAAAAAACCGTGATATATTTTTTAATAATAGGCTAGTATATTTTTAAAATTTGGACTATAAAACCGTCGATACCTAAAGCGGTATTTTTCCTACTAATTGTATATATTTTAACTTTTTCGCAAAAGATATATTTTCCGAAAAAGATTAAAAGCCGCTTTAAAATAACCTGCATTTTTTAAAATTCTAAGATATTATTAAAAAGACTGTTTCTTTTTAATATTGCTTTTCGTAATATTTATATTTTGCTTAGTTATAATTTAATAACGGAATTTTTTACAATAATTAGTAGCAAGCTAAGTTTTATAGTTAGTTTATATTAAAATATAATTTTAAATATATTTTCTAGCTTTTTGGTTTTGTTGATAAAACTGTATTAGTATTGTTATTTTGTTCGTTTTATTATTTTTCGGAGTTTCTGTCGAACTATATTTTTATTTTTTTAGCTATATGCAGCTTTTTTCGTTTTTCTATATTATATAATCCTAGTTACGTAGTTTTCGTTTTACTAAATATTAGTCTTAAACTATAACGGCTTTTTGCTAGCTATTTTAATAACGTTTTAAATAATATCTTTAATAATTTAAATAAAATGGTTTAGGTTTTTGGTATTAAAACTTATTAATAAAAGTTCGTAAATTTTATTTTTTATTATATTTATAAATTTAAGCAATCGGCTATTTAAAACAATTTATTTAATATTTTTAAAGCAGCAGTTGAAGTTTTTATAAATAGGTATAATAATTTTAAACGTTTTATAGTCCAATATAGAATATAATATTTTACTAATTTAGCTTTCCGTTATCGAAATATTAAAAAATGCTAGATCTAGTATATTATTGCCGTTATATATAGTTACGTTTAGTTCCGAAATTAAATCTAGTCTATAATCGTATATAATTCCAGCAAAAGCTGCTCTGTTGTGATAATTCGGATTATTCCTGTCTTATAAACTATCGCCGGCGTTAAAATTTCTCGCCATTATATAACTGAACGGAGATATTTAAGTTTTTAAAATTGTATCGATTTTTTATAGATCGTCGCTTAGTTAGTATATGCTGATAAAAATAATAGCTTTTATTTTAATTTAAGTAATATTTCTCGTTTTATATAGTTATAGCTAGTTTATTTTAAAATATTTCTATATATATATTAAAAACTTTAGTCTTATCGTATTGCTATTTTAAATATTTATTAAAGAAAATATATTATAGTTAAGGTATATTTTTATCGTTATTTTTAATTAAAGCAATATATTTATCTATAGCTTTTATATAAATATAATATCCGCTTTTTCGTTTTTATAATCGGCTAGGTTTAAAGCTAGTTTGTTTAAGTCGATATTTTTTTATTTACTAGCTATATTTATAAAATATATAACTAAATAATTATATTGGGTATACGATAATTTATTTTATATATTTATAAATATATAACGATAGTATTAAAACTTTTATTAAGCTATAACTCCTTTTTAACCGAAGCAGGTTTATTAATTTTTATCGTAAATAAAACGTTTATAGATTAGTTAACGTCTTTATTTATTTTTTTCGTTCCGTTAGATTTTTCTGTTATAACTATTTTTTTTACTTTATTATAAATATACGATTATTTTCTTAAGCTGGCTAGTCGAATTTTTTTAAACTAGTCTATAATAGGTTTTAAGATTTTTCTTTTTTTAATCTTTAGCTAAACTAAGCAATTCTTTAAAATAGTAATATATAAGCTGCTATAATTTATATATTTAAAAACAATAGTCCAGCAGGCGCTTTTATAAACGTCGTTAGTATAGTTTTTATAGATCTTTCTTTTATACTAATAGTTCCTACTATAAAAAACTAGGCAACGTTTATATTAAATAACTTTTAAATCGCGGTAAAATTGTAAAAAGTTGATTAAATAAGTAAACAGCTTAAAGAGGTTTACGATTTCTTTCGTAAAAGCTATTATCTAAGTCGTCTCTATATCGTTATTTAAAATCTTTTTAAATAAAACGTACTTTACTAATCGCACTCCGGTTTATGCTTCGGTTTTATCGGCAACAATTTTATCGTTAATATCGATTATCAATTTTTTAGCGCTTATTACCTTTCGAAGATAACTTTTAATTTTATAGTAGTATTATATTATATGCTTTTTTATAGCTTTCGTTTTAAAAATATCGAATATTTCGGTTCGGTATACTAAGAGTTTTTTTTAAATAGCTTCGTTATTTAAGTAAAAAACAAAGCCGGTAGTATACTATATAACTTTATAAAACTTGCGGAAATTAAGACCTAATTGTTTAGAAAATGTCGATTTAATTTTATATAGTTCGAGTTTAATATTATCTATACGTATAAAAATTTAATAGTCCATATTCGCTTTTTTTGTTGGAAAAAAAGGTATTTTAGTTTTAACGGGGGGCATTTTGGCATTATTAGTCGTTCGGTATCTATTAATTATTAATAGATAGCCCGATTTAAGCAAGGTAACTATTTTTACATAGGTCGTTTTCCTCGGGTTTTCTATTATCTGAGGGTTTCCGGCTGTTTACTGCCATAATCCAGAGCTTTTTAGCTATTTGTTAAGGCAATTGGCGAAAAAAGTACTAAATTTTTTTATATATAGATATAATTCTGTACCGGCTTTTTATAGTATTTTATCGATAGCGTTTATACAATTTTGAAACATTTTTATCTTAGCTTCGTACAATTTTCTGTTTTTATTCAATATACGTAAAACTTGGATATGGCAGTTTGTAGAACCTGACCGAACCTTCGGGTCCCGTATCTCTTGTCCTAGATCCGCGGAGCCTCCGATCCGGGGTTTTTTAAGTCTATTTATATTGTTTATATTAGTATTGCTGTCTTTACTACGTAAAGGCGAAAACTGGGGTAGGTCTGCTGCGGTAACCAGCAATAAGCTATCTGCGATAGTTTCGAGCAGTACCTGGCGGAGTCTGTTTGGAGTAACGGGGCCTGCTATTTTCTTTGGAGCCTCGTTCATAAACGATCCGTTCTCCGCGGCGGCTGCTGCGGGCGCCGGTGTTCCCGGCGCGTTAACCGGACCTGTTTCTATTGATCGGTGCAAATTTTTGCATGTGCTGATTTCGATAGGTATATACTTCTGTTTTGTGCGTAAGATTGTTGTGATTGGGAGTAGCGCCCTAACAGCGGGGCGCCAAGATAAAAAGTTGAAAAAGGGAAAGTTGTGATATATGAATTATCCTGGAGAGCTACTCGCTTGGTGACCTAGCAGCTCGCTTGGGTTGTTTACTGTTGAAGAGAAACAGAGGGGGTTGTCCTGCCTTCAGAAGATTGGGTCTAAAGGAAATCACACCCCTTGAACATGAATGGTATAAGAGATATTATTTACGCTAAGAAATTGACACGAGATCTTTTAACGTCATCAGCATGTTCCGATTTAAATCCGAATTTATAGATTTCAAGCTATTTGAAAAAGCCTGAAATGAGACTTTTCTACGCTATCTTATCCTGAATAGCCGCTACTTACGTGAGATCGGGACTAAATATGAATGAATTCTGTCGTCTTTACGGGCTTACTCTTCCTACGATCAATTGTGTCCACGATTTAAATATTGATACGGAAATTAACAAACCTGTTGATTTGGAGAGGGAGCCGCTTATTCGGGTTACAATAAGTGAAGACAAGCTCATTGTTGTGGCGAGCCATATCGTTCTTGATCTCTATACTACTATCTCATCCTAAGTTCGCAATCTTCATCCTAGTATCTAGCAAAATCGCTTCCTCACAGCTTCACATCACTCAAACTAGCTCAAGCAACTTAAGCAACCAAATTCGTCTCCGTCCTCGGCTTCGTTGCCCTAAACAACAACATCAACCCCACCAAAGTTGTCTCCACCTCCTCAAATTCTCTCTTCAACGCCTCCTCCAGATCCTCCCTTGTATCGTCCTTATTGTTAAACACGCCCCACCAATCATTATACCACTTGAGATAAAACTTAATCGTCCAACTCGTGGTCGCTTTAGGACCCAAGACAGTACACCCGGAGAGCACGCCATCCTCGGCCAAGAGCTTGCTGATCGTGGCAAACGTCTTGGTAAATTTTTCCTTACCGCCGGGCATGCAGTGGAAGAGGTTGAACATGGAGATGGAGGTAAACTTCTTGTCTGCCAAGGCCGCAGGTGGCGGAAGCGTAACGTCTGCTTCGATACACTGCGTTGTCGTCGCCGTCGTGGTAGCCAACACCCTCGTCTCCGCCGCTTTCAACGAATTAGGATTGATATCCAACAGCGCCAATTGCTGCTTGCCATGTTTCCGGAACGGCCTGCCTAGTGCTTCCGACGGGAACCAACCCGTCGCGACACCGCAGTCGAGGTGGTTCCGCGAGAAATTCTCCGTGAAGAAAGGGAGGAGGACGCTGGTCGGGCAGCCCCAGAAGCGCATGTTGAAGCTGAGGACATAGTAGTCGTAGAATAAGTTCAGAAAGGAGCGGGAGTAGACGGTGGCGTAGGTCTGGCCACCGCCGAGCTTGCCAGCTTCGTCGTGGGAGACCATTGTGAGGATTGGCAAGGCAAGATGGACAAGTTGAGATAGCTTAGAAAGCAATGAGTAGCTGAGGAAGTAGCTGGAGAGTAGGAGGAATGATCATGAGAGGTGTGTGGCAACAGCACAGAAGACGAAGTAGGGGAAGATAAAAGCTTGCTTCTTCCTCTGCAATTGACAGACTATGCAAGTACAATAAAGCTCCGAGGTCAGTGACAAAGCCGCACCTCACGTTCCTCGGGATCTTTGTCTCCAATATTTCCTTCCCTATTAATCTCTCATACCTCTAGCTCTCACCTTACCTCTTCTATATATACACAAATGATTACAGGGATACGAGGTTATGTAATCTCTAATGTCATCCGACCACGTCATGTACGCCATGCCGACCGAAACGCGCCAAAGCCGACCGGTCCACTTATTTTTCATCATCTCACCCGCGGTGTCTAATGCCACCGTATCTAACCTATCCCAAAAGCCGCCCCACAACCATCTACTTTCAGATACATCGCCCCATCTTCAACACCGTTGCCCACCACTTACCGCAGTGCATCTCATAAAGCCATAGTTAGATTGTAAGGCATTCGGTTAGGGTTAGTGGTTAGGGTTAGTGGATAGGGTTAGCGGATAAGGTTAGGTGTTAGCCCGGGGGGTTTGGGGGGCTGGACCACCATCTCTTGGTATATAAAAAAGAAAGAAACGGCAGCGTTAAAAGGCAGCGTTGTTGAAGATACTTTGATCTATACGGAGCTTGGGAGTAGAGGGGCGATGTATCTGAAAGTAGATGGTTGTGGGGCGGCTTCTAGAATAGGTTAAATACGGTGGCATTAACCAAAGTACCGGTGGCATATCTCACCTCCATCGCACCTTACCGACTTAACTTCCTTCAATCCACAATCTATCCATACTCGTGCCCGCCCCACCTAATTCGGTCCCGACACAGGCGTGAATTGCAATTCGTTATCACCTGTTTATTCGAAATCGCAATCCTGCAACGCGCGGTCCTGACCGCCTCCATCACTGCAATCCTACTGCGATGAAAGCTGCGCGCCGATCTTGATGCGGCATAGTCCAACGTCAATGTCTGCATCGCCTCCTTGCGCTTTGGTGCTGACCTAAAGGGTAAAATCCTGTAGTAAGCCTATGAAATCCAACATTAATGTCTGTATCGCCCCCTTGCGCTTCGGTGTTGACCTAAAGGGTAAAATCCTGTAGGAAGCCCATGCGATTATGCAAATACTTAATAGCGCAAGCATAGATATGTCAGAATAGCGCTATAGGCCCGGCATCGGCCTTGAGGGACCTGCGCTGAACCCGAGTATAAAAGCTGCGTATACCTTTTTACAATAATTATGTATATAAAAGACAGTATATCTGCAGATAGTTTTACAGATTTCCCTTCTAGAAATCATTTCAATATATATTACAAAAATCACTATACTGTATTAAATCCCTCGTGTTAATATTACTTCCACCACAGCTGTCACCTCCGTGACAAGATAGAAATAATAAAAAGTTTTAACAATATATAAAAGGCCTAAAACGCACTTTTTAGTATAAAAAACAGTAAAGTTAATTAATTAATAACAATTTGCTAAGCTACTAATTATAGCAAAAATAATGCCAATAGCTATTATTCGATATATTTAAAGGTATAAAGATGAAATAAAAAAGAAAAACTTCTAGCAGTCCGCATTGTAGATTTGCTTCTATATATGAGTGACTTATATAGGGCAGTCATACCTGACAATAGGAGTGGGCGTGTAGTAACCTCACCACATCGACTGCAAACAGTAACGGTAAACACGGGCAAGCGCGGGGTCACAGGTTATAACGTCGTAGGATCGTGACCCTCCGCTCACAAGACTTGACTTGGCAAGCTTAAAGCTAGGGTTTATCCTAGAGCCTGAGTAATGTTACCTGGGGACTTTACTAGCAGTATGTACTATTGGTTCTTGATGTTTGGGGTAACAAGAATGTGAATTTCCTCTCGTGGGATTTGCCGTATGCGTCGTATCGAAAAGGTGGCTACTGTTGTTGGATTTCATTACTCTTTTCTTCCCACTGCTTCATGAGGCCCCGTATATCACATTCTAACCGGCCTTAGGATGGGGAATCGAAGTCATCTATCCGAATGTGAAACAAGATACCCGAGCTGTGGATTTGGCGGCCGAATAAGACATACATATTACTTATAGAATACTGGATATGTACTCCATATTGGGGGGGTTTTATAACGGCCTTCGCGGGTGACGTAGGCTGGGTTACTGTATCTGCGCAGGCTAATGCAGGTACAAGCCAGCCTCCTCCAGCGATAAGGAGGAAGGGGCGTGCTGTTAGGAACGGAATTGATTATATCTCCGTCGGAATCGCGATAGACGTGTATTCACAGAAATTCGTAGACGTGAATATTACTAAGGCCGGAAGGGATGATGCCCGGGAAGAAGAGATCCCATCTGCCGTCCTGCTGCCACTCGTTTCGAACAGAAATAATGCCGCCTCCTACCGAGCGGTTACCAAGCATGACTTATTGACGGCGTTCTAACTTGGAAGAAACTGGATGAATTCATATTCATACAGGCAAAAGACCAGGACAATCTCAAGAACAAATTAACAGCCGACCCCCTCCGCCCCCCTCCCCCCCCTGCTTCCAAAAAAAAAGACTGTTTCTAGGATGATTACCCTACATAACAATGTGCCTAATAGCCAGACCTTCACGCCTGAGCCCGTTGGATTTTTTCCGGGCTTGGGCAGCCGCTCTGCCTTTCGTACGCTCGAATGCGACCTCTCCCTGAGCGACGCGCCTGATATCCGCGATGCCTATACACAAGGCGCCGCCGCCCTCGGCCTCGAGGCGAAGCAGATCGTCCTGACGCCCGCCAACCTGCCAGAAGATCGTATCGAGCGTCAGGCATTTCTGGGCGCAGCCCTACTGGTGCATGGCATAGTGCTCCAGCGCCACCTCGACAGCGAAGCCGCGCGCGCAGGCACACAGATCCGCTTTGCCGCATTCACGGGCGAGAGCTTCGGGATCATTACCGCAGCCGTTGCCGCTGGCGCGCTGTCGATCGCGGACGGCACGAAACTCGCCTATGCACTAGCGCCTTTTATTCTCGTCGGTGCCGAGGGCGCGCAGGGCCTCTCGCCCCTGCAGGCACGCATTGCGTCCGTTCTCGCGCAAAGCGGCGTGATGCAGCCGCTTGTGGCTGAGCCAGCCCATGTCGTCGGCCTTTCAGGCAGGCCGGACGCGCTTCAGAAGGCGCTCGCAACCCTGAAAGACACCTACAGCGCGCAGGACGTGGAATTGCACAAGGTATACGCCGAACATCAGGTAAACCTGTATGTGCGTATGGGCATCCGGGAAAGCTTCGGTCTGTTCATGGCCAATTTCCCCGAACTCTCCTTGCAGGAACTGAAAGAACCGACAGCCTTCATGGCGCATGCCGCCCGCATGGCACCCGTCCGCGAGGCATTCGCCTGCATGATGGACGAGGAGGGCATCAACTTTCATGACGCCCACACACCGCTGATCTGCAACCACAAGGCCGCCATTGTTCAGGGAGCCGCCGATATCCGCGAAGCCGTGCTCGCCGTCATCGATCGTGTCATGCAATCCCGCTGGACCGCCAAAGGCTGCGAGCATGTCGGAGCTAATCTCGTGCTCGAACTCGGCCAGGGCGATAAATCAATTCGCCTCCTCAACGATAACGGTCTGACCCTGCCTGCAATGGGCTATACGGGTGCCCTTCATTCAACAGAAGCCTTAGTCGAGGCGGCACGACTGCTGCAGGCATTCGGAGAGACCGCCCGCTCGAACATCCAATCGACAGACCTCACCCCGGACGCGCTGGCACTTTTGCGCCAGATGTTTCAGGTGCCCGCGCGCTATCCTGAAATTGCGAAGTTCCTGCGTCGGGAGTTCGCCAAGACCATCGCCGCAAACCAGATCGACCGTCGCCACCCCCTTGCCCCGATGTCGCGACGCTTTATCGAGGTCTATCAGCACAGCATTGCCGCAGCAGGCGACCTCGACCTTGATGCTGGGGAGTTGGCACTTCAGGTTCAGGCCAAGAAGACGGTCGTGGGCGACAGCCACACGCTCGGTCGCGTGAATACCGAGATCAAGGTGCTGCGCGCGGACGGCACGATTGTCCACCGCATTTCCAACGCCCGATGGAGCTCCGAGGCGCTGGTTTTCTATTGCAGCAGGCTTGAGGATCGCCCGGCCGTGGAACTGATCCACGCAGGTCGGCGCATGTCCGAACACACGCCTGAAATCGCGACACTCTATCGCGCCTCCTCAGCCTTTCTGCCCTTCGACCTGACGGACACCCTGCAGATGCCCTCAGGCATGCTGCAGCCCCGCGCGATCGCCGCTCTGCAGATTTTGCATCAACTCTCCATGCTGACATTGCTGCGCCGGGAGCGGCCCGCAATCTTCACGTCGCACGATTATTACGCGGCCGGCGACCTCTTGGGGTGGTGCGTCGCTCTGGCCGCCACCGGCGCCTTGAGCGCACGTGATGCGGTTGCACTCTATGCGACCCATTTGGAGACCCATTTGGAGAAAATGGATGTCGCGGACCCTGTCGATACGATCCTCGATCGCCTCCGCGAGTCCACGGCCCCAATTGTCGCGGCCAGTGGCGTCCCCCTCATCACCATCAAGGATATCGCGCGCGAGACACGCGCCCTGTTCAGCCATGCCGTTTTCGACGCACGCCGCCACATCCTGCGCCTGAACGGGGACGTGCAGATCGTGTGCCTGGCATCCAGCCCCGCGCATGAGACATTCGACACGACGCCCTTCAGCAGTGAGGTCACGCTTATCGCAACCCCTGCGGACATCACAAGGCGCGGGCATAATACGGCGCTGGAAGCCCTGGAACATTGCTGTATGTCCTTG
Organism: Xylariaceae sp. FL0255; assembly: GCA_022578795.1. Taxonomy (NCBI): domain Eukaryota; kingdom Fungi; phylum Ascomycota; class Sordariomycetes; order Xylariales; family Xylariaceae; species Xylariaceae sp. FL0255. The sequence continues at coordinate 9,185 of MU389044.1, read as the reverse complement.
CTGACCGGCGATAACCAGCGCGTCCTGCAGTTTGCGCAGGGGCGCAAGATCCTGAGCAGCACCGTCTTTTCCTACATAAAGCTGGGCGAACAGGTGCTCGGCTTCGGCAAGGGCGGCAGTGAGTCCATGACGGTATTCGTGACCCGGCAGACCATCATGCCTCTTGATACGAGCAAGCCCATCATCGTCCGCAAAGTCTTGAGCGAGGCCCTGATCGAAGTCGGCTGGAACCCGGATGGCGAGGGTGTCATGCTCCCGCCCTTCCGCAAGGCCAAGCGTCAGGCGGAATTCCTGAAAGCCCTCCCGGACCCGGCACGCTGGTATTTCCCCGAGGTCTTCGAAATTCTGGAGCGCGAAATTCCCGTCCCCCCGCATCAGCGGCAGGGCATGCAGCGCGACAGCTTCAAGGAAACCATCTACGAAATGAGTTTCGTGCCGGGCGAGGAAGTCAGCCGCTATGTGGAGCGATGCAGCCCGCCGCCTGCAATCGTCGCGCGTATCTATGAACAGATCGCGCTCGTCCTGGCGCGCGATGTCCATAGCCTATACCGCGCCCCGGCACCGGGCCAGACACTGGAGACCTCGTATTTCCACAAGATCGAGGCACGCCTGGCACTCTGCAGGCGCACCGCCCCGCTGACGTTCGGCCCCAATTTGCTCGATACGGACCATATCGTCATCAACGGCGTGCAGTATCGCAATGTCGGCACTTTGCTCAAAGCTTTCCGGGAGCATCCCGCCTATTGCGAGATTCTGGAGCCACGCGTCCATGCGCTCGTCATGGGGGACACCAACACCGAAAACATCAAGATCAACAATCTTGGCCCCTTGCAGCACGCACAAATACTGATTGAAAGCGGTGCCGCGCAATCCGAGATTGATGCAGCACTCGATGCCATGACCGCGAGTTCGATCGACCTGCGCTTCCTCGACCCGCGCGCCATCGGCTTTGCAAGCGAGGGTGCCGAGACGCGTGACGACCCGATGTATGACAATAAGCCGTGGCACAACTCGCTCGGCCATTACGACGAAATGCACCATGAGCGTTTCGAACTCGCCGTTCGTACCGGACCGAGCCAGACACCCGATATCCAGATCACCTACGAGCCGAACAACCCATATGCCCGTGCCTATTGCGTGGAGGACTTGACGGAACGCGGCATTGATATCGCAAGCCAGCCTGGCGGTGTGGGCATGGAGCATTATTTCGCGCCGGTAATGCGCAAATTATACGACATGGACAACCCGAACTCGCCCCGTATAGCCGAAGACCCGCACTGGCTGGTGCGGTTCGTCTTTATGATGGGCACACATTTTATGGCCATGCCGCCGTTTCATTTCCAGACCGAATTCGGCGGCGCCTTGATCGATTCGCTGCTGGTCCAGCGACGCCCGGTCGCAATTTTTTGCGAAGGCATCCGCTGGCTGAACTGGGCCCTGCAAATGCTGGAAGGCACGCGACATTCGTTTCTGGGCATCGAAGTTCCGGCAGCATCGGTCCCGCATCAGCCCCATTACGGTACCGGATTACCAAACCAAGCATCTCGACAAATGGCGATTTCACCCAATCCTGCCTTTTCCCGTATCGGCATGGCCGCTATGGCGCCGGAATCGCGCGTCATCTGCACGCCCTGGAGCCGTATGGTGCGGGGCCTGGCCCTCGGCCAATACCCGGTCGGCTATGATGATGCCATTGCCGGGATCATCACCCAGGCACGCGATATCCTGACGCAACAGGTCACGAAGCCCACGGGCTACCTGCGTTTTGCACTCCAGCTTGCTGAACTCGGGATCGCGCTGAACCGGCCGGGCGTGCGCGTCACACATGACGAATTGCAAACCCGCGCAACCGGGCTCATGGATGCACTCTGCGCTGAAACAAACCCCTATTACGCAGCCGTCGGCGGGGGTATCCTGTTTGACGCATTCGCGAAATTCCGACTCGACATATCCCTGCTCAACAGCACGCGCGATTTCGCAGCTGAGATGCTGGACGTGATCGACCGCATCCAGCCAGACCAGATCAAGGACGAAAACGCCGGCAACCACGGCGAATACGAAAAGCTCTTCGCCTACACCTCGATCTTCCTCGGGTTCGGGCAGGCAGGCCTGACCAACAGGCTGACCAGCGGCCCACGTAATTACGTGCGCGAGGCCCTGCACCTCATCCAGACCGTCCCCTCCCCGTTCTTCAAGGGCCGCGGGTGTTCGATGCTGTTTTCCGTTCTCTCCGCCATCGGGCTGGACGGCATGATTTTCGACGACGGGCACGACTTCATGAAGGAGGTGCTGGAATACGTCGACCGTGATGACAGCATCGACTTTCCCTTACGTTTCCCGCAGCCCATTACGCGCGCCTACGAGAAGATCTACCCGCGTATCACGATGCTGAACGCAATTGCTATCTCGGGGCGACATGAATACGCCAGCATGGGGCATGACCGGGTCGCAGAACTCAAGCCGCTCTGGGCTGAGCTGGAGCCGGCGGAGAAGATGCACCAGAGCCTGTATTATCTCATCGCCCTGCACAATCTCGGTCGCACCGAACAGGAAATCGGCAGTGTCCATGTGTTGATGGATGAGCTGCTCGGCTATCTGGATGTTGTGGATCCGGGCGCCAATTTCTTCCTCAACGGCCTCAGCCACGCCTACGTTGTCGAATCTGCCATGCTGACCGGGCGTCTGGGCGATATACCGCCGCAGGAGATTGATCGCATCGCCGGTTGCCTCAAGCGGATGGATGCAACGCCGATTGACCGAGCAAGCCGCGCCTATCCGTTCAGCTACAACCTCAACGCACTCGGCGAAATCGGCGAGGCTGGCGCGTTAATGTCCCCCAATCCGGTTTACGGCGGTATTTCTGCCTTCTCATGGCTGGTCGGGCAATTTTCGCCGGATGGCCAGACCGAGGGCAGCCGCCTGTTGATGCTGGGCAATGCGCTGATGGGTCTGGGCTTACGTCTTCGCCCCAGAGAACAGTCATCGACCCCGATGTTTGATGATATCGCCAGGCGCCGCGGGTGGAAGATCGAGGCCTGAAATCCGGAGCCCCCGGCAATGGGCGGTTCGGTCCGGGACTAATTGTTACAACCGTCACAGTAGGAAGCCCGGAAGAGGCTTTTGTGGGATGTATAGAGGAGACTTGACTTGATTTGTATTCCTACTCGGTTTTGGCCGCTTTTAGTCAGCAGCTATGCCCGGCTAGTGGGTCTTAGCAGACCGCCGACCCTCCGAAGATAACCCGCGAAGTCCCACTTCGCCATGTTTACAATGGTGGGATGATTTTGATCGGAGGAATGCGTATGATTGAGATGGCTTCTCATATTTAGTTGGGGACTGCCTGTACCGGATCTACGACCTTAGTTTGAGTATATGGCCAATGAAATGTTGGGCATTCGAGCATGTTAATATGTCTGCTCGCACGTTACATACCCTGCAGTTCATTCAAAATGATGGCTGTGTTAAACCCGAGCACTACGGTGGCGCCCATTACGTCTCTGAAACACGGACAGGGCAATATGCCTCGTGCGAGGCGTATAAGGACTTCGAGGATATCAGAGAAAATTAAGAAAGAGGAAACCATCATAGATAAACCAGGGTTGTTGGACAATCACATTCAATTTTGTTGGCCCTGCAATAAGTACGACACAAGTGTCTCGGAATAGAACCAAGCACTGGCCCCATTTTTGACAGGTACTCATTCTAGAAATGACAAGGGCGAGGCCGTTCGCTGTGCCTTATGTTTCTTATCGCACCAAGCGACTTACTACCTGCTATCACCTTATCTCAGAAGCTCAGACCAGTTTTTCGTACTCCAATCGATCAACGCTTGGATCAGCATAGGTATATACAAATTTGGTAACGCAATGCTTATTCCTTAGAGTGCCATTTCAGCATCAGTATATTTTTTTCTAGGCCCTGATACGATGAATAATGGATGTGGTTCAATTAGGTGGATTAATGATGTTGATGATCAGTTAATGAAGGTCTATGACACCGTGTCCCGATGGGTTCATATAGGCGTAGTAACTGCCTTCTGCACTGGGTACCACTTTCCATCCCACCAGCCCCTATACTAGTTAGTAGGCTGTAAATCTTTCTTGGCATCGATAAGAACTTTTAACTTAATCCGAATTTGCCAAAATTGTTTTAAACTAATGAGAGTTGACTGGCTAGTATAAGGGCTTAGAGAAAAATGTATTGATGTTGAAATGGCACTCTAAAGAATAGCTTAAGGTTTGATTTACGTATAAAAAACGTTTAAGACGCCGATAGTTACAGCAGGCTGGGTCCTGGGCGCGAGGTCTGTGCGCAAGGCCCCACTTCTGACATGACGTGCGGGCTGCGCGCCCCACTGTAAATTTTTTATCGATAGTAGATAGCAGAGATAAGGAATTTAGGTTTACTTAGTGCCTACGCCTCTACGCGCTACACTTTGTTGACTTTTTTCTTTTCTCCACCTTTAGATATTTTATTAATATCGTTACACCTTGACGAAGCCTTGTATTCTTCCATATGGTGCATATTATAACTCCGATCGACAAAATTGCGATATGAATTTATTTTTTTTTATATAAATCTAAAAACTACTTAATTTTATTTAGTTAATTTTTTATTAAAACTATTAAGGAACACTAAATAGCTTTAGTTTATTAGGCGAGGTCTTTTGTTAAAAAGAACGTTTCGATTAATAGCCCGAGTTAAAAAAAGGCTACCTTAGAGAACTACCCCTCTTTACTTTTCTAATTTCTTTATAAATTTTAATTTGCCATAATATTCAAAGTTATTTAGAATAATCGCGAAATATAAATTAGAATAACCGCGAATTATAAATTTATTCAGGTTTTATTTTTTTTACCGAATATATAGCTAATTTAAATTTTTTAAATAATATATTAAATAGCTAACAAAATATAGAAAAATAAAAACTACAACTATAGAAAACGTAAAACGCGGATTTTATCGAAAATTACCGCAAAAAAAACCGCGTCATCCTATAATCGTAAAAATACAAAAAAAATTTATTTTATTATATATTAAAAAATTAAATTTATAAATATATTATCGAAAAAAACGTATATAGGCAATATAATAATAATACGAAAAGTTTTTTAATAACGCTAACTTATATTTAGAAAAATTTAAACGCAAGTTTCTAGACGCAATTTTGAACTATTTTAAAAGCCGTTATAATATAAAATTAACTATTGGTATTTTTAGGTTTAATTATTATTTTCTGCAATTTCAAAAAATATATTTAGCTACTATATTTTATATTTTTTAAAATTATAAATTTAACTATTTAGGTTATATTTTATTATACTATTATAATAATAATATAATAAAAAAAATAAAAAAAATTATATATATAAAAATTAAATAATTATTTTATTACTATTTATAATATATTATAAATATATTTTATTTTTATATAAAAACTATTTTTTTACTATTATTTTTCTATTTTTATAGAAATTTATATAATTTATTTATTTTTATTTTATATTATACTTTTTTTTAAGTTATATAACCTTTTAATTTAACTATTTATTACTAGTTTTTTTTATTTAACTATTTTAAAAATATTAAAAACTAGTTTTATACTATAGCAGTTTTTTAGTATTTAAAGTCTTTTTATTATATTTAATATATATAATTATTAATATTTAATATTTTGCTATTTTTGTTATTTTTATATAAACCTAAAAATGTTTATTAATATTTACGAATATTTAAAAATATTTAGAAATATTTATATATATTTATAAATATCTATAAATACTAATTTTAATTTTTTAATATATAATAAAACAAAACTTTCCTATATTATTATAATTATAAAGTAACGTAATTTTTTTATCGATATAGAGAAATTGTAGCAAAAACTTATGTTTAATTATTTTAATAAACAAATCTACTATTTTTTCAAAATATATAAATTTATTTATAGATATAAAAGAAGCTTAAATATTAATTATTCGTTATTTTATATTTTTTAAAATTATAGGTTTAATTATTTAAAATATATTTAATTATATTATTATAGTAGTAATATAGCTAAAAAAAATAAAGAAATTTATATAAATAAAAATTAGATAATTATTTTATTAATATATATTAAATATTATAAATATATTCTGTTTTTATATAGAAACTATTTTTTTATTATTATTTTTCTATTTTTATTAAAATAGATATAGTTTATTTGCTTTTTTTTATATTATAGCCTGTTTTAAGTTATATAAATTTATTAATATTTACCGCTTTTTTTTAAAATTATTTTTATTAAAATTAAGATTAAATTATATTAAATATATTTATAACTTTTAAATAATTAATATAATTGTTTATTGCTAATTTTTTTTATCTAATTATTTTAATTAAATTACCTAAAAATAGACGTTTTAAGAATAAAAATTTATAATATATACTAATATTTTATTATTATTTTTTATATATATCGATTATTATTTCGCTATATATAATATATATAGTTATTAATATTTAGTATTTTGCTATTTTTGCTATTTCTATATAGATCTGCGAATAGTTAAATATATTTAAAAATATTTATATATACTAATTTTAATTTTTTAATATATAATAAAACAAGTTTTTTTTATATTATTATAATTATTACTATTAACGTTAAGATTAAAAAATATAAAATTACCATTTTAAAATAAACTTTTATGCATTAATTAAAAAGCAGAAATTAGTAATAAACAATTAAATTAAAAGCTTATATAAAAATATAGCATAAAATTAAAGTAAATAAATTATATCGGTTTTAATAAAAATAAAAAAATAATAGCAAAAAAATAATTTCTATATAAAAATAAAATATATTTATAATATATTATTTATATTAATAAAATAACTATTTAATTTCTATTTTTATAAATTTTTTTTATTTCTTTTGCTATATTACTATTATAATAGTATAATTAGATATATTTTAAATAGTTAATTTTATAATTTCAAAAGATATAAAATAAAGTAGCTGTTTTTATTTTGTATAGATTTTGTTTAATATTAATAATATATTAAGTTAAAATTTTCTATTTATTAAGACGTTTTATATTTTATAAATTTTAAAATAGTATTAATTAAAAAAAAACTAATATAAATTATTTTATATTTTAACGAAGCTTTTCTTAAGTTTTTAGTTTTAATAAAGTTAATAAATTATATATTAAATAAATTATATAATCGATAAAAACTTAAAAATTAAAAAATAACTAAAATAACAATAAATATACTAAATAAAAAGCTTAAAAGTAAAAAAAAAAAAAAACGACGAATATAAACCTAACTATTAGTATATTTACGATTAATTATATTTTAGCTTTAGTTATTATTTTTTGCAATTTTAAAAAATATATATTTATAAATAGTAGAAAAAAATATAGTATTTATAAATAGTAAAAAAATAGATTTATATAATTTAAAATAGGTTATAGTATAAAATAAAAATAAATAAATTATATTTATTTCGATAAAAATAGAAAAATAATAATAAAAAAATAGTTTTTATATAGAAATAGAATATATTTATAATATTTAATATATATTAATAAAATAATTATTTTATTTTTATATATATAAATTTTTTTATTTTTTGTAAATTTTTGCTACGACTATTTAATTTCGATAAAAAAATTATATTATTTTATAATTATAACGATACTGTAACGACCCGAATCTTTACCGAGGGTAAAACCCGAGATCTATAGTTTTATATTCCTGAAGTAGAGTTAGCAATAATCTGCAAAGGAGTCTTACCTCGTTAGGTGGGACGTTGCTGAGCTTCACGTTGTGATAAACAAGTCGTCAGGAAATACTTCCCATTCCAAGTATGCTTAGAATACTTAGATTAATAACTGAAGAAAAAAATAACTAGAGACATAGAAAATGCTACGGACTATATACTTAATTCCTTTCCTCAGTGTCCCCTTAGATCACTGATCCCGTACTGATCCAACTCATAGATCATCGTAATAAGCCACTAATCTAGATCATAGATCAGTTACTGATCCACTGATCCAAAGTCACGTAATTCCTTTACATAATCCCTCCATCTAGGCATATATAAATATCCGTAGTGTTCCACACACACTAAGCCGGGTCACTGGGCCTGCTGGAATGTTGGTTTGTAACAGATACAAAAGAGGTTTATTTTATTATACGTTCAAAGATTAAAATTAATATATATAAATATTTTTAAATTTATATAAAAATAGCAAAAATAGTAAAATATTAAATATTAACAATTATATATATTATATATAGTAAAAGAGATTTTAAATATTAATAAATTGCTATAATATAAAACTAGCTTTTATATTTTTAAAATAGTTAAATAAAAAAAACTAGTAATAAATAGTTAAATTAAAGGTTTATATAATTTAAAAAAAAATATATTATAAAATAAAAATAGATAAATTGTATAAATTTCGATAAAAATAGAAAAATAATAGTAAAAAAATAGTTTTTATATAAATATAAAATATATTTATAGTATTTTATATATACCGATAGAATAATTATTTAATTTTTATACGTATAAATTTTTTTATTTTTTTTATTATATTGCTATTATAATAATATAATAAAATATAACTTAAATAGTTAAGTTTATAATCTTAAATAATATAAAATATAGTAGCTATTTTAACTTTATAAAAATTTTATTTAATAATAACAATTATTTATTAAAACGTTTTGTATTTTATAAATTTTAAAATAGTACTAATTAAAAAAAAACTAATATAAATTGCTTTATATTTTAGTAAAAAATTTTTTAAGCTTCTAGTTTTAATAAAATTAATAAATTATATAATCAATAAAAAGCTTAGAGGTTAAAAAAAAAACAACTAAAATAGCGATAAATAAGCTAAATAAAAAGCCTAAAAATTAAAAAAAAACGACAAAAATAAACTTAGCTATCGATATATCTATAATTAATTATATCTTAACTTTAATTATCGTTTTTTGCAATTTTAAAAAATATATATTTATAAATAGTAAAAAAATAAGTTTATATAGCTTAAAATAAGCTATATAAAAAAAAAAAAATAAACTATATCGATTTTAGGGTTAGGGTTAGGGTTAGGGTTAGGGTTAGGGTTAGGGTTAGGGTTAGGGTTAGGGTTAGGGTTAGGGTTAGGGTTAGGGTTAGGGTT
>MU389043.1:0-30242 GCA_022578795.1 Xylariaceae sp. FL0255 | reverse complement strand
AACCCTAACCCTAACCCTAACCCTAACCCTAACCCTAACCCTAACCCTAACCCTAACCCTAACCCTAACCCTAACCCTAACCCTAACCCTAACCCTAACCCTAACCCTAACCCTAACCCTAACCCTAACCCTAACCCTAACCCTAACCCTAACCCTAACCCTAACCCTAACCCTAACCCTAAAATAATATTTGTTATAAAATTAGGCTAATTAATAAATTACTATTATAAATATAAAAATCGCGAAGCTATTTTAAAAAATAAATAGCTTTAAATAAATAACAAAAGCTAGGATATTTATTTAATTTAAATATTATATTTTAAATATTTGCCTAATTAATATTAAAATTATTAATATTTTTAAAATTGCCTTAATAATTATTTTTTAACTAATAAAAAAAGCTAATAAAATTGATATCTATATAATATTAACTTAATATATCGAAAAATTATTTAAAATAAAAGGATTTTAAAAAAAAAAATAAAACAAATTTCAACCCCAAAAATTGTATTTTTTTAAAATATAATATTTAAAATTAAAAAAAGTATATAAAATTTATTAATAATATTTAAATAAGTAATAAACTTAATTCGAAAGTTAAATTTAAATAAAGCTTTAATATATTTATATTTTAGCTTAATTAGCAAAATATAAAAAGTTTAGCCGATAAAATAAAACCGCTTAAACGTAGTATATATAGCTTTATACTTGTTAATAGAAAAATTTTCCAAAATTAAACATTTTATAATATTAAAATTAAAATTATACTAATTTAAAAATTCTTAGTTTTCGATTTTAGCTATATTTTAATAATTTATATTTTCGTTAAAAAAACCAAAACATTTTTACTAAAATTTAGAAATAAATTTAAAGTTATTTCGTATATCGACAATATAAATATTTTAAATATCGTTTAAAAAGCCGGAATTATAAAAATAATATCTAATAATTTTATTAACGTAAATATAAATAAGCTAAACCGTAACTTTTCCTTTTTTTTTTTAATTTAGGCGCAGGAGGCGCAAGAAATGCGGTAAATATACTTATTTATAATAATAATTAATTTATTAAAGGCTACGACTAGGCTTTTGTTTTAGTTTTTTTTGTCGCTTTTCCTTTTACTTGTTTGGGAGGAGCTATAGTAATTGTGGCTTAAAATTAAACCTCGGGGTATAGGTATAGATATAAATATAAATATAGATATAAATATAAATATAGATATAAATATAAATATAGATATAAATATAAATATAAATATAAATATAAATATAGATATAGTCGTAAAAAAGTAAAATAAAAAAATAGAAAGAGAAATTTAGATTTTAAATTTAAATATAGTAAAAAACTAAAAAAGTAACTAAAATAACGGAAAAAGATAATATAAAAAAAAAATAATCGTGAGAAAATATATAATAAAAGAAGTTCAATTTATAAATCTAAGAAATAGAGCCGCTGAGTAAAGCTGCTTACTACTATTAAAAAGTAAAATATACAGTATTTTATTAAAATAAAAAGTCTAATATAAAGCCGTTAATATATATTTAATTAAGCTATATCTATTTAAAATAAAAGGATATATATTTCTACAAAAAGCAATTAAAAAATTATGTCGATAAAAAAAAAAAAAAAAGAATTTTACAGCAATTAGGATAAAAGTATGAAAATTAAATAAAATGTTTTTATATATTTTTTTTTTGTTTTTTTTTTTTGTTTTTTTTTTTTCTTAATTTTTATTAATTTAAATTTAATAAATTTTAAATTAATACTATAAATAAAAACCGATATTTCTATATAAATTATATATTAATTTTTTAAATATACTTTTATTCTATTTATTATATAATATTTTTACAACAATTGGGTTAATAAGATAGGTTTCAATTTCTTGTTTTATTTATTATCCTAATTGTTATAAATTTGTATAACGCATTTTTTTTTATAATAAGGCATAAAATGTGTTATAATATTTGTTATATAATATTTTTACAATAATTAGGTTAATAGGACAGGTTTCAGTTTCTTGTTTTACTTATTATCTTAATTGTTATAAATTTGTGTAACGTATTTTTCTTTATAATAAGACATAGAATGTGTTATAACACATTTATAAAGATTGTATATAAGTAAAAAAAAACCGTTTTAAAATATAAAAATATTTAAAAAAAAACAAGAAAAATATCTAAATTATCTAAATATCTGACTTATTTATAAATTATGTTATTATATATTTTAAATTTAGCAAATAATTTTAAATGAATTTTCAATAAATATTTAAGTTATTCTTATTAAAAGAAAATTTTAATATATTTAAATAAAAAAATTGGACAATAATTTTATAATATATGTATATATAATAAAATTATAAAAAAAACTAAAATATATTCAAAATTTCGATATCGATATATATTAAACTTACAATTATTATAAAAATAATAATAACAATAAAAATAAAATAATATATAAAAACTAAACTATTATAGTAGATTTTTATAGTATATATTAAAATAATCTCTAATAAAGAAAAAAAAAGTAAAACTATTTATAGAAATGTTGCTTTATATAAACGCTTTGGCTAGGGTTATCTAAGCTGATCCCTTGGCCTTGCATTATATAGCGTAGTGCTATTCTGATACACTACTGTGACAATTTTGATGTGGGCTCAGGCACGGATTACTATCCGTTGGACATACCAAAATACAGTTCACTGGATGCGTGCTGGGAGGCTGCTGGGGAGAGGCGTTGCGAAAAGATGAGAGATGTCGTGAATGGGCTCTTCGGCTTTTGTCTAAGACAGTCGCACCGGTGACGACACAAGACTGGCGTGCCATGATGTGGTACGCCCTGAAGAACGGCATACTCTCGGCAGGCGTCATGAATGGGGCCATTATGCAGGACCAATGCTGGATGCCGAAACGCCCGGCACATGCGATTCCCCTTTGTGGGCGGAACCTAGCCGAGCTGTTCCGTTGCGAGACGATGACGATAGACTTTTGGGCTGGGGGCAAGATGAGAGCGGGCGAGGGCGAAGAGTACGCAAAAGCCCTGGCGGTTTCACGTGTCGTCACGATCACGAGCGATTCCACGATAGAATGGCACAAAGAAACGGGGTACAGGGAGACCATCGAGCTTGAGCTGACACAGAGAAGTGAGAGGAAAGATATCAGCCAGTTTGGAATTGGGACCAAAGTGTCTGTGCTCCTTCACTTCAAGGGTGGGAACAAGGACACCAGCCACGGCTGTCACGTCACGATAGGCAAACGGTATGGCCCGGTTTTTTTTCGCAAACTGGCTACATATAAAGGGGGCGTGGGGGAAGGTGTTGACGCATTCGGCGAATTGCATCATCAAGCCAAGTTTTGGCGCATTGACAGTGCTGATTGAGACCAGATGCAGCTTTCTGCTCTCTCACCAGTATAGGCAGGCACAATGGGGTCTTTTCAACAAAGACACGAGAGAAGCAGCAGGTATTGGGCAGTTTTTCTCATTCGTTTCTTCCTTTTGGACAGTCAACTGCCACTTTGTCTTGTATCGTCACGTGCAGGACAAATCCCTCCGTGATAAGTTCTTGAGGCAGCTATTCAGATGAACAAACTGCCCAAGGCGTGAGTATCGCGCAGAGTGAGCATCCGTAGCTATGAATCACGGCTCTTCCCGAATCAAAGATCCCATCTAGTCGTCGAACACTGGTGTCTCAAAGGTTCCTCTACCAATCGAGTGCTGGTACCAAGTCGGAGCAGCAAGAAATGCGACGGTTTGAATTTTAGCCCCCTTTTCTCATGAGCAGCAGTTGGTGTAAAAGTCCGGGGATGACGATCGTGCCGTCGCAGACTCTATAGACCTATATGCATGAAACCCATGGTCAAGGGAAATATCTACTGCCCAAACGATACCGTTCATGGCGGCCGAAGTGGGGTTCAAGTCTGGAACCTGTACGAAGGAAACTATGAGTGTGGACTTTTCAGTTCTGAGGCGGGCGTCGTGTCTGGGACTATCGGAGTTGGCTTGAGAAAACTTGAATATCTCATATCTTATTCCAGAGAGTCGTGTCATCCCAGGGCTTTGGATCCAGCCGTCGTTGAAAACGGGATGGTGCGTAATCTCAGCCTCAGAATTACCTTGCTGTCTCTCCAAAGCTTCATAGTAATTGTCCAGCTTGTGATCATTATACTCCAATGACAAAGCAGGTCGACCCTCCCAATTGAAGCCCAGTCTGACCCAAGCAACGTCCCACCTAGTCAAATATATTTTGATGATACCGACGGTACCAGGTTTCTCATCGGGTAGAGTCACGCGATCGTCTATACCAAGTTTCGTTCGCCTCAACACAATGAACCAGATGGCTGGGGGCTTATCGAACTTGGTGTTTCGAAGCCAAAAGGCTGGGTTGAGATGTTGCGGGAGTCCTGTTGATTCAAGGGGGGTTCAAAGGGACAACGAATCCCTTCTTTTTCCATTCCCAGGTATCCTTTTTGCTGGAACCTATCTTTTCAGGAGCTGAAACGGATGCAGTATGTCTTCGTGAATAGAAACCGCGGCCTGCAAAGCGAACTAGCGCTATCGCGTAACGGTCAGAATGTGCAGACCGGCTAGCATCTAATCTGGCTTCAAATGCCCCAAGGTCGCACGGTCTGGCAACATGATCGACAGAAAGCCCAGACGGGGTGAGGTGGAATCCGTGGGAGCGACCTACGCATGCGACGTCCCCGGAGAGGGCAAAACATCTTGTAGAGGGTGCGAGAAGGCCGCTGTAGATGTACGGTTCGTGCCGTTTGTCAGCGTCATGGTCTTCCGCAGGGTCGAGTATCCAAGCAAAAATGGACTCGTCTGGGGATTTGGCTATAATGAGTTCTTGCAAACGAAGAAACGCTCGCTCGCTCTCGCTCTCCATAGATCATGGGCATGTTCACGTCAAAGAGCCCCATCAGACTGTACGCGCTATCCTCGACTCGCTATGTCTTTCGTCCGGCCGCCCATGACATACACTGGGCTACAGAATAGGCCTGCGGGTCGCTTTGTTCCAAGGAGAACCTGCTCCGGAAGGCTGAAGACCTCCGAATCGGAGATCTCACAAAGCTTTAAGGTCGTCGTGTTTACAAAGAGCATCTCGAAGAAGTTGATAAGTAGACAGCGTTGTGGATGTGAAAAGGTTAGTTGAGACTGGTTAGTGATGGTGTGTACGTGTCAGCAATGAGGGGATGGCATAGTGTGGTATTCACGGTGGCGGATGACTGGGCTGACCCGCTAGCGCCGGAGGGAATCCAGGGAGACCCACGGCCGCCCTGGGACTCGCGACGTGGATATTAGCTCCCCCTGACCGTGGCCAAGCACGCCGTCCCTGACAGCCCCGATGACTGATTGACGGCTAATCGGCCAGCTGCCCTGCCGATCGGCCCCCTGTAGGGGTCATCCACGGGCGCCGAAGTTTAGAATCGTAGTGACGGCTCCGTTTTCTCGCCGGCATGTCGCACATGAAGCCGAAAAGAAGGGAGAAAAAAAATATAAAGGTTCTAAAACTATGCAGTTCTTATGTATGTCGGTTCTATTCCTATTTAAAACTGTTTCTGATCCTGTTCCGTTCCTTCTGATCGCGTATCATGCCGCCTTCCAGAAGAAGAGCCTCGGTAGCGCGTACGACACGCGTGGCTATTGACGCTACCAACAGGGCCGAACTACGGGCTAATACGCAAGGTGTCCTAGCCCAGATCAACGCGTCGCGACCGATCAATACATTGGCGGAATATAAATGTAGCTATAGCAGCCACCTACTGTGGGCAGGTAGCCATATAGCCCACTATTCATCCATAGCAGTAGCTACCCCTTTCCTTAAAAATCACTATAGGCGATAGAAATTGACAGCGATCTGAGTTCCTAAGGGGGTGAGATGGCCATCGATTGCTAGAGCCTCACCAGCTGCCACGGACGACATACTTGCGCTCGCGCCATGTAGCCTGGATCGAAGCTAGTGATATTCTTAATAATTTATCAATTACCGCGCGAAGATACTTGCAACCAGTGAGTTGGGTGAGTGCGAGCAGCTTCGACGTTGTCGAGTGTTGTCTGTTGAGTGTTGTCTGTCGAATGTTGTCTGCTACACATCCCTGGCGAATCTTTTGAGATGAGGAGAAGTTAGTTCGACTTTCGTTGGCAAGACAAATATGAGCCGTCGAATTCCGAGAGAGAGAGAAAAATATGACAGCCATTGTTGTACGGACCGTCCCGCCTCCTTGACGCGGACATTCGGTTAACAAAGCCTTTGCTTAAGAGAAGTTGGCACATAACCCTGATAGCCGCAAATCTGCGTCGTCTACAGTATCACTACTTATTGCTTTATATAGATTTTTTTTCCTATTTCGGAGTATGGCTTTGTGAGCCTTGTCATGTTCAACAGTACCCTACGCAATTTAGAGGGATTTTGTTCCTAACCGGTCCAAAAAGACGCGGGAATGCTCAAACGGGGCTATGCCATTATGAGTCTATTTAATGAGCTCATGACATTCAAGCCGATAGGAATAATGCGACTTATAGCTTCGGCCGGCGTTCTATATACATAACCGAAAACCAGCTGACCCATAATATCAATAGCAAGCCATGCATACCCAGAAGTTATATCAATAAATAAAGCATCCCTATTCTACGCCAATATTTACTCTAAAAAAATATCGACTTCCTTTTGCATGGCGAACATTGAGCACTCCGAGACGATAGGGGCAATCAATTTCCGCTTCCGACTGCGAACCTCTTTGAAAAGTTCAGTGATACCTAAGCGCTTAGATAATTGCCACGAGCCATATAGGATTAGACATGTCCATTATTGACAATGGGACTAGTAAATATATCTTATTTGCACGTCAGCCCATACATGATAGACCCGGGCAAGGGCTAAATGCTTTACTATGGAGGGCCGTCACAGTGTTGAACACGAGGCAACCAGATCCGACTCTGACAACCGCACCTGAGCATTATTAGAAAGGATACTGAAACAGTTTCTAGAGAAGGGGGTTTTCAGACCGTATTTCAGGTGAGTTCGATATATCTCCAAGTGGATGCGGCCTTTGAATATATGGAATGCCTCGCCTCAAATGCACGAGTAAGCCGAGCAATGAAGGGCCCGAGATATTTTCTTAGCGGAACAGTGATGACCTTGTCCACTACTATGAACATGATCTAATGATCATAATGGTTAGTTATCCTTCAGAGCACTGGCTTTGGCCTCATTCTCACCAAAAGCGCCAAGATGCCAGATACATAGTTGAAAGACCTCATCATTATTGAACAGTGGCAAAAGTAAATAAGATAAAATGAACTACGCAAGAGATAAAGAGATACGACAAAAGCATGAGGGTTAATGCATGCGGAGAATGTCGATAAACACACTAAACCCCTTACTTCGCAATTTCGCAGTTAAACTATGTACGCACTTTCGGAGAGACACACTGGTCTACTGCCGTCTGCACCATAAAATCGCTTATTAAATCCGCCACCATACATCTCGTTCTAACAAATTGGTGCTATAGCTTTTCAGCCAAGCTTCTCACCATTGCAACGGCCCTTTCGTCTGCCAGACTGCCTGCACATGCATGCTTCATTTTCTTGAGTCCGTCTTGCAGGCGAATGTGTGGCCTTCTCAATAAATCTGTATTCGCAGAGACTGCTGCTAATCATTCCAACGTGCCCAGCCAAGATTCTGGAGCATTGTTGGTTGAACTTCCAAACGTTTAGAAAGACACGCGCAAATGTCCAGCCGGCTACTGCACTCATGTCCCTTGTTTCTAGCACGATACCATTGGCCAATCTCAAGAGCACTTGCAGGTATTCAGAGCGAGCTCGACGATCTCATCTCCGAAGTCTAAGAAGTACGGCGAATCTCGGGGTAGGATAACCTCCGAGCCCGGTTTCATGGACGCCACATTATGCAATAAAGCAATCTTCTCTTGCCGAAGCTTAAGCGCATCAGCGCAAATTACTTGAGTCACGCAGCGCAGAGAATGTCGAGATTCTAGACGAGGTGATCCTACGGTAAACTCGACCCATATGTTTGAATGTTGGGACTGATGAGCCAATATTGTCTGCCCTGGGTCCATGACTAAAGAACTCGATTGTAACGAGTTCTGGTGCTTGTTTGAGTGAGGAGACATGCCCGTTGGTGGAGTTTCGACATTTTTATTGACTCCTGTCCCAGGAGATGGTAGTTCATTGTCTGAATTCGAACTCGAAGGCGGGTTCGTAATTTTCTCTTGCTCCAGGCTGTCAGGGAAGGGAGCTGGACGAATGTCGCTGACCCTTGAGATAGTTGTAGACGCTATAGATGCCGTAGAATCTATAGAAATCGATAGAGCGCTGCTCTCATACGGATCTGGATAGCCGACCTTTCTTGATTTCTGCTGCATCAAATTAATGCTTACTCTAGCTTGATTTTCCAAAGAATCGTTCAGCCTCGATTGCAAATCTTCCCAGCTCGGTAAGAGTGGAAGCCGCCAAGTTTTGTATAGCTTCCCATGAGATTTTATTACGGTAGGCTGGCCAATAGTGTTGAAAACCGCGTTGCAAAGATAGCATGCCTTTTTGTTTGATTGAATCACCCGAGGAGGTGCTATCACGCTCTTCGAATTGCTTATGTGAGCAAGAATCTGGATTTCGGCATGTATTTTAGATTCTTCGAGAGTTTGGGCGATGGAAGACCTGAAGTTTCTTTCACATTCTTCTGGACTTCTATTCATAGTCTGACAAAGCCACGGCAAGAGTCCGATTTCGAAGCTTTTCCCGACGACTCACTGTAGCGTAGCATCCAAGGTCCCAATGTGACTACTCAAGGATCCTTTGACAAACACGCTGTCAGGCAGATCGACCGTCGTTATTTGAGGGCATTCAACAAAAAGGTCACGTCCTAGCCGGCTCAGTCTCTTCGCTGCCGCTCGGTATTGACCAATTTTCCCGACATTCCTCTTGACTGCAGTGTACATGTCAGGAGGTAGAATTGATCCGTGAATATTCTTAAACAGCCTAGACATATCACCCATCTTGTTCCACGCATGGGCACTCTTGACCACCGTACAGAGATTTTGGGTGCTCATATGTTGAGAGAAGGCTTTGAGGGAGGATATGAGTTTCTTTGTTTCCTGCATGAATAGAGTTGGCACTTCACCCTCGTGTGTTGATATCGAGTCAACCAGTCGTTGTAGGTTGGCTTGGATAGCTGGCCGCTGCTGTCCGTACTTGCGTCCTTTCAACCCCAGGCGAGCATATATACGCTCGCAACAACTCACTACAACCTGTTCGAGTAGTTGGGGGTTCAATTCCGAGCTCGGTTCTTCGATAAGATTCAGCTTTGAAGACACGATACTTCAAAGTGGTATTAAAACTCACCGCCCGTAGCTTCACGTATAATGTTGAAATAATGGTCAAAGGACAACTTGATTTCCTGCAAGTACGTATCACCCGCTTTAGGCGACTTTTTATTGACAGCAATCAGGATCTCTAGGGCTGCCGATCGTGGCAGCTCTCTCACTGCCACCGCAGTCACCCGATTGGCGTCTTCCCGAAGTGCAGAAAGCATAGACAAAACGTCTGTAAGCTGATGTTCCTGCTTTACCGTGAGCCTTCTAGGTTTAGCAGTAGTGCTGTTGGTGTTAAGCTGTGCAATGGCCCTTGCACTTGGTTGAACCGGAACAACATGGAGAAAATGTAATAGCGCGATGTTCTCCGCGCATATGATTTCCGCCGATGGTGAATTATGAGCTTCCATGTTTCGTAGAGAATTGGATGAGTGCCGAGACAGAAGATTGTCGTTGAATGAATCTAGACTGCTAACAGTCCTTGAGCAATGTCAAAAGCGACGTCCGGCGAAGAACAGCGAGACAGCGCTGGGTTCAAAGTTGGCTCAATGATCTCTCGCACTCGATGAAGCTCTTCCAAGACCAAGTCAGCCAAAGCTTTACTTAATGATAACACCTACAAAGCCTTATCATCAAGCTCTCGCGACAACAGCTGCAAAGAATACTATGATAGATTAGTACTCTATATAACACAAATCAAATCAGGTCCATCATCTCTCCCAATTTGATTGAAAACTTGGGGTTGTCCATATGCCAGCACACAATTATCCTTGTCATATCTAGATTGCCCCAAATCTATGTCACGTGCTGTGGCGTTTTTCTCTGCTTATCCCCATAAAACTATAACAAAGCCTTTTATTAAATACAAGTTATTAAACCCTCTCAGTTATCCCACAAGTCCCCCATCTTTGATCTGCAAATCCACCGTATCATTTGTGTCTAGGACCAAAGGCGGCAATAACTCTGTCCAGAAACGCCTTGCCACTCGACCATCCTCCCCATCCGAAATTTCCTCACGACTGCCAAAACACCACCACGCTTCACGCGGCACTATCTCAATGCGATACTTCCCGTCTACCAGGTCGCGAACCAACTTTGTAATGTCTACGCGCTTGACGAAAGGTTGATTCGGCCAGAGGGTGACTAGGGACTGCAGCTCGGGTCGTGGATCTACTTTTTCTACATAGTAGACCCCATAGCATGGTCCCGGCTTCCCAGGCTCGCAGACGGCATCCCCCGTGGCAGTATTTATTATTCGAAGACTCGAAGAAGGCTCTGGCCAGATGCTGTCGATGATTATGGACCTCGAATTTCCGTTGGTATATTCTTCGGGCTGGAACGGACCCCATGGAAGGAGGAAGTGTTGACGGCCGTGTGTCTGAACATTGATAGGCTGAGACCCGGTGTTGGTCACGGTCATGCTCAGAAGGACGGCGCCGCTGTTGCTTTCGTCATGCGAAACTAGTTCCATGTTCATGTGTGTCTTGGGTGGATAGGGTAGCGTCGAAACTACCCCAAACCCTGCTGTGCCTGCATATGTTTTGAGGTTGACCAGCTTGCGAATTTCTGAAGTCGGCGTGGTCGATTCTTGATTGCTCGGGGACGGATGTGCGGAATCGCTGTAGACCCACGACGTCACGCCTAGATCCCTGCTGGTGAGTTTGATTTTGTACTTCTTGCCGGGTTGTAGAACTAAGGCTAGCTCGCTCTTGGGGTCGATGCGATACTGGTAGACAGTAAATGAGTTCCGCCAGTGCTCTTTCCTACCAATCGGGGATTCAAGGGTCACCCTCGTTCCATTTTCGCTGTCGGCGTCGATATTCTTCAGTTGGTTTGCGAGGCAGACCTCTGTATCTGGCTCGCTGCCCTCCTGCTGCTCGGACAAAGTGAGTAGCCGGTGTGCGATTGCATAAGGTACGTCCAAGATTGAGTGTTTGGTCTGTAATACGATGGGCCGTGGATCTGTATCATCTTGGGCGTGACGACAGAGGCCGAAGACGATGCTGAATGGTAGTTGCCCAGATGCGTCGAAGACCCGGTATCGACTGTGGATGGCGGTGTGAATGCGTAGTGGCTCCATGTTGGACAACGTGTTGTGAATTACAAGGTAAAAAAAATCATTCCCAAAGCCTTTGGGTGTCCATGTTGGCTACCTTAAGTAATTAATCACAATATTGAGGAGCAATGACGTCAATGCGCACGTGGCGCGGCTATCGCAAACTGAGGATTTGTTGTGTGACTGTGTTGGGGCTCGACCTTGGCTGACCAGTTTTGTCCCAGAGCATGACCCCCAAGACGTCGTCCATCACATAGTCAGAATCGGCAACGTGAGTTACGAAGCGTTGTGCCGTAGCCTCTTCAGCTGGGATGAAAGGGAAAGACTTCCCTGCAAGTAGACTAGAAGCATAAATAAAATAGGTGTCAGAAAACACTTGTGTACAACCATGTCTAATTATTAAGGCTATGCCACTTCTATCTAGGCTGTAGGATCCCCCCTTATGGCACTGTTTTTAACGGTTAGTAGCCTTACGGCATGGAGTCGAGTTTATAGGGAGATTTCACAAGGCTGTTCAGAGTTTTGTCTTGAATGCTTTTAAATAACCCTGAGCTTATATTCACTCATCTCGCTGAATTCCATGGAGCAACTCTTAAGTCACTCAAGTTAGTTGAAATAATTCTGAGTAACTCATCAACACTGATTATCACCAATCCTAATCAGTAGCGATTTAAATATTAAAGGCTCTTGGTATTAATAGCCTTGTGACTTGTGGCCCGATGCCCTTGTAAAAAGGTGACAATGTTAACTCACGGTGAGGGAGGCAACAAAGCATGGTTATGTGCTCCTACAAGTCAATCATGAATTAAAGTGACTATATAGAGTCGAAAGACCTGGCATTATGGTAAAAAAATATATAAATGAAGAGGAAATACAAAGTTCTTACTTAGAAACACTTCACACATCCACCCTTGACCAAAACTAATCCACAATGTTGCAACACGAGATTTTGGCTTTCGCCTTGCTTGCATCTACTATGCTTGCCAATCCACTCTAACGAAACCCCCCAACACCATCTACATATCCCCTCGGAGATGCTTGTGGAAACGAATGGCAGTACCTCAACTTCGATACTAATAACGATACCGATGTTGAGCATCTTTACACCCTCCACGACATCATCTGCAGCGAAGAGGTTCGTGCCCTTGCAAGCTATGGCTCACTTGCCGCCACAGCTGGCAACGCCGTGTACAAGCGATACTTTACCCTGAGTAATGATATCGATGGGGACACACAGGGCGATGTTGCATCTGTCTTGAATTTGATCGCTGGCACGAGCGATACCGATGGCTTAATTGGCGATGTTGCGGGCACTTTCGTCGTGGATAACCTTAGTACATTATCCAAATACTTGTCCTTGAAGTCCTTTTACCTGCTAACTGTGTCCAATTCTCCAGACTTCACTCCAACTGGGTCTGATTCTCCAGACTTTACCCCAGCGTGTGCTAAATCGGAGACTCTTGCCTTCACGGACACAGATAAATTGGACGACCGTGAGAAAATCCACTTCTGCGACATTGCTTGGGGCCTACCGAGTGGAACGACTCGCGTCGGTCAATGTGCTAACTTCGACCCCTATCCTAGCCTCAAGATAGACACCTTCTCGCGTTTGGCCCTCCACGAGATGATGCACTACAGTAGTGTCGGCCCAGCATCGACCATGGGCTTACAGATCACCGACACGAATAATGATGATGGTCACTTGGCGTATGGCCCCCTACGCAATCATGGCCTGGTCGATCCGAACCAGGATAATAATCCTGGACTTGCCGACGTTAACGCAGACAACTACGCGTGGTTATCACTGGATGCTTGGATCAGCAGGATGTGTGCAGCTGATATCGACACATGGGATCAGTTCTTCACCCAAAACCCACCTAACTATAAATAGGATAGGGTTTTGAGTCAGTTGTTAGTATATGTGATCAACTAAGTTAGCTCCGGAGCGGGTGATTGCTGAGAGGGAAGAGCGGACTAGTTATGTATTGTATTCTTGGTATTAAACAGCCTATATAACTTGTTATGTGCACCTTAGTTTTGACTTTCAGGTAGTCAGGAAAATCGTGTAGAATATTGCGAAGTAATACACGCGTACCCTTTACACTGAGTAAGCGACGGGATGAAGCCCAAGAATTACCATGCGCGACCCTCTCATCATTTGCCTATAATAGGCTGCGGAGTCTTATAAGCCTCGTAGACTTGTGTTTTGACTCCCTCAACCCAAGAAGAAGGTTTACATTGACGGATCCGATGACGGCAGGAAGATCCTAAAGAATCACGCACCCTTTAAGCTATGTATATTTTGCGTTGAATGCGACGCACTAGTGACCTTGCGCTCTGCCAATATCTATAAGCAAGACTGTTCGTTCGCCAGCTCCCTAGACAAGTTCTTTCCAGACATCGACGACATCAAAAAAAAGTCAGCAAACCGTCATACTAAGAAGCCATCCATTGCAGAAAGTAATCCATCAGATAAGGATACATCTGCAGTTATTCGAAAGGCGACTATTTGGTGTTGTGGCCAAGATGTCATAAGCAAGTGGAGTTGTCTATAGGACCGGCATAGTGGGTTTGTTGAAGAAACTAGGGGAACGCGCGGCAAATGTTTGATTGACCATGATATGACTTTTGAGTTACATTTATCGTCTCCTAGCTAGACAACCATGCCTATAGACTGATAGTAGCGGCGGAGTCGCTCTCAATGTTTGCTTAGGTATCTTGGCATCTCATTGGCAAACCTCATGGCCATACTCATCAAGGGTCGACTCCAGCCCTTTGGTTAGGGTTACGACAGAAGCAGTAGAGTTGTCCATTTTCATTATATCTTCAAATAGCCTCGTATCAAACCTGATTTGTGCCAGCAGACATGTAAAGACTGTAATTAGCTGGGCTGATCTTGCGCGTAGCTTCACTCAGCTTGCACAGAGCTCCACCTTGAGCAGGTTCCTCCTCCGCGTTACGAGACTTATATAAAAACCCATTGAGCCGCTCAGTGTGCTCGGCAACACTCTATAGCTAGGGCGACATTAATTTTTGTGTTTGTTGCTCTGGTGTAGGAAGGACCACTCGTGTGACCAGATGATCGTGAATAGTAAGTGATATCAAAAGGATGCCAAGAAGACGCGAAGCAGCGCATGAGAACTGTGTTGCTCAAACCTGATACGTGTCAAGGGATGCATCCTTGCCTCCATGACCATCTCATTCAAGCTGTCATCTTCCCCCTTACAGATATAGAAATACCAATTGCTTGAGTCGGGCAGGGAAGTCCCTAGGTTCAACCGGCGTGTGATCCCCACAGCTTATGAGCACGCTCAACCCGCACGGTATGCTTCCTTCACTGGTCTAAAATACATGTCTGTTGTCCTGGAGCAACCCTTCTAGAATAGATATAAAATGCACAATTACGTTTCCAAGCCTCCTCCAAACGTTCCACCTTGCATTTGAGTAGATTAGTATAATGAGTAAAAGCCAAACACCGTAATAGCCAGACCAAAAGTATTGTCTCCGGCGCGCAGTCTGCCCACTTATAACAGCACATTGAGGTTATCTAAAACAAACCCATATCCAGAGAGTTGAATCTGACTTTAGTAAATGTTCCTAGAGTACTCTAGTGTTGAAATTAGGTTCGAGTTGAGTACTCAACACGATCTACAACACTAAACGCAAGCTCTTGAACATCTTTGTAAACTATGTATTCAATAAACTCATGTGACATGAACACTTGTGCATAGAAACTGACATGGGAAAAAGTTCAAAGTGAAGTTTAATTCATGGCTATTCAATAATGATTACTGCTATCTTGCCTGCTTAAACAGCTGGCTAACTAACTAAGTACTAAATGCAATGCATAATACTCATCCAGGCTCTTACTAGCCCTTATTTCAATTTCTGCAAATCCGAGATACCCGAGGAGGCATTGCTCGTGTTCCAGCAGTACTGAGCGATCATGAGGTTCTTCTTGGAGTCTCATTTGACATAGGACGTTAGGAGCAGAGTTGCTGTCGCTAGTAACTGCACTGGGTTGATGCGAGCATTGAATGGATGAAAAAAGGGGAGGAGAGAACTGCATTCAAGGCATCTACAACCTACTCCACCTTCATCTCCTGATCTTCCCCGGCGTGTTAGTATTACTGCTGTAGATGGCTTTTCTATTTAGCACTGTAGCCCCGCGGCACCGCATAGGCGCTACTCACATCAATGAGATGCGATACACCACCAGAGAGTGCTGCAATCGCACGTCCGCTGGTGTTGAGGCTACAGAGAGCATTGGTCGCAACCATGCCTCCGTAGCTATGTGTGAGAGCCGCAATATTATGACCAGCATCTGAGAGCATGGTTGCATGGGAACGAAAAAGGTCCATATCTGGAGTGAGATGATCATTGGGTGCGCGCGCTCTGTGGGCTGAGAGTACTTAAGGCACTTAAATCTCGTACTGAGCCTCACCAAGTAAGTGAGCAAGCATTTCATAATGATTTAACGTGTGACAACACGCGCTGGAAATCAAAATCAAAGGGTTGCTAGTGACAGTGGCCATGACGAGCTAGCCGATAAATGAGAAACTCGGCAAGACAAGTCCGCAGATCTCGATAGCCGTTTCAGTAAAGAAAGGCTCATAGATAGGTAATTTTCAAGTGGAATAATGTATGTTTTCATACACGATACTCGCCCCCTTGTTGTTCGCGTCTTGGTCTACATGTTGAAATACAAAAGCGATGTGCGGTGGTACTAACATTATACACACCTACCTCCTAAACCAGGGAAGAGTACTGATGTAGCATTGACAACCTAGTAGCCTTCGTAACTCGGTACTTTTGTTAATTTCCTCATATAGTGTCATAAAAACAACCACTGCTGATGTATGTGTTCTTTTTCATCCTTACAAGGTAGTGGAACGAGAACAGGATGATGACATTTTCAAGCAAAAGATGTTTTGGTAAGCCTGTAAACAGGACGAGATTGATTTTCTCCATATGCGCCAAGATCGGCCCCTTCGACTTGTGGTAGACCTTATTGACTTGCATCGAGCCAGCCGTCGACCTGTGTGTAGGCTGTGGATGCCAAGAGATTCAAGGATCACTCAAATTGGAAAGAGGGCAAAATTTCGCCCTGTGTCGGTAACTTTCTTTTTACCGACTATTGAGTTTTGCGAGAAGATGACTTTAACGATGACAATCAACCTACATTTTAACTATTGATGAGCATTTGCTGATAAGTAAAAAATACGTACCTACATATTCATGTTAGGGCAGAGGTGAAATGTGGACCTGATGAGGACCCTTCCGGCATGATTCCATGCGTGGTGGCGTCGGCATGACGTTTCGAGCCGCATATGATTGGCACGGCCTTAGCTCCGAAGGATGTAGCCAATTAGAAGTCTGTTACATCATCCATAACCATGCTACCATTCATTAGAGAAGTCGAAATCAATTTGGCCACAATGTTCTCCGCTATGTTGCTTGGGTATAGGAACTCTTTTAGGTTCAACTCCCGAATCACGAATCACCATGCAGCAGGGGAGATATCAGCCCATTCGTCCTGCTGCACCAAGCAAGCATGACGAAAGGGAATGGTCAACATCCAGCAGTTCGATCGGTCCGGTGCGACAGATATCACGTCCCCGATCCGGTGCTTGCGCGGCGTGTCGGAATCGCAAGACCAAGGCATGTCCATTCGGAGCGGCAGTACACACGCAGTGCTGACATTATTTCCCCACAAATAGTGCGACGGTACCCGCCCTGTCTGTGGCGCTTGCTCGAAGCGCGGCGTGAATCAATGTAGCTACCCCGAGAGGCCGGGTCACGCTCACCGCGCCCTTGAGGTAGTTAATCTTCTCAGAGCTCTGCCCGAGGAGCAGGCTAGCGTGCTTGTGGACTGTTTGCGGCACAAAGAGGATTCCTCAGCGGCCCTCGTCGACTTCCAAGAGAGGGGCGGATCAGTCTCCGAACTAAATACCTTCAAGCTCAATCAAACTACCTTGGAGGATGAGCTCATTGCACATAACAATAAGACATACTCAGCTATATCTCAGATCGACCCACACTCGCTGGCCAGAAGTCATCTTCTACGACCTACCAGATCATCAGTCGAAGGCAGCATTTCGTATGTTGAAAGACTCAGTATATACATGATTCTGATCTCTATTGTTACAAGTCAACCACTCGCCTGACTTCTAATCTTTTACTTACACCGAGTTCAGGAACTCGACTTTGGCATCTTCTGGAGAATTCGGGAATGGCCCCCGCAGTCCTTCACTGTCGTTTGACAAAGTGCTGGGGGCACCAATCAAGCTATGTGATCAAAGACTCAGCTCTGTCCAGGCCAACTTCTGGACGGATATCAGTATCTCAAATGATCTTGCTGCCAGGGTTTTGTCTTTGTATATTGTAAGGAACCTTGGCATCTTTTTGCATACCCCCCCAGAGCACGTTTGCCCTCTCGAGTGCTAGTTTTAAGCACATCGTTTGATGCAGTAAGTCCTCACATTAACTAATGAACGCTATGCTTGTAGAGGACTGATCACCCCCTTCTGGGACTCTTTAATCCTGACCTTCTCATTGACGACCTGCTGAACAAGCAGACGCGATTCTGCTCCAGGTTCCTTTTCCATGCGATCATGTATTTCGGTTGTGTAAGTGTTCTTGAGAACAATCTGTATCGACATAACTAACTTCGTTTCAGCAAAGTTACAGTGCATTTAACAAAGCGGCTATATCTCATGCCAGTGCCTTCGGCGCGGAGGCCGAGAAGCTATGGCTACTGGAAGCCGATTCTTATCTGGGAGTAGCGGGTGGAGTTCTACTGAGCATCTCCTTAATGGGACACGGGAAAGACCACGCGGTTCTGAAATACGCAAATGAGGCCATGGAGATGGGCCATCGGCTACATCTATTCGCCACCGACCTAGCCTCTATACCTCGTCAGTACGATAACCTATCACTTGACGAAGAGCGTAGTGCCTTGTGCTATGCTGCATGGGGCGCGTTCAACTGGAACGTGTAAGCTGAAACTATGTTGCAAGCGTGTAGAGAGTCTAACTACTAAACACAGCATGATATCTGTGTTCTACCGTCAACCGGGTTCGAAGACACCTCATCTCCCGCCAACTTTGCCAATCCCAGGCGCCCACAATATCACCTCTAATGGTTCGAATACCGATGAGGGACGTCTTTTGGGAAAATTATTTCCCTTTCTATGCGCATTTTGGCGACTTGTGCACAAAGTCAACTGGATTTACTACGCAGTTGAGGAAAGCCCACCTCTGAACCTACGAGCCACACTTGCCGAATACGCGTTCCGGGAGTTGGTCGCCTGGGTCGAACGACTACCCATGTTCTTGATTCGAAGGGACCGTAATCCTCATTACGTCACTGTCTTTCAGTAAGTTACTCCAATCCTGTTCTATAATATTGCCAGATGCCGGTACTGATTAAATGCATTATCTTAGTATTTGGCTACACACCGCAATTCTTGACATGTTTCAGCCGTTCATCAACAAACCACCCAGTGAAGCTCCCCGGCTTGACACATTTACAGCGGAAGACAATACCCCTGAAGCCTTATATCAAGCATCTCTCAACCAGCTGAAGCACCTCGTCATCGACTACCGTACCCACCATGCAGCATCAACCTATTCAATACTGTGGCACACGGGCCTGATCTATCTCGCCCATGGCGTGCTCAGCGGCAATGACCCGGACTGGCATCTATATTTCCTTCTGTGCATCTACGGTTATGAGAGACTGAGCCGCCCATTCCGCGTCGTCGAGTCTATAAGCCAAGGCCTCTTGTCAATGGCTCTGCGTGACACCAATATGTCAGGGACCGAGGCGCATCGCATCCTGCATCGGCTCAAGTCACATGGTCTTGAACGCGTGAAGAAGGATCTCAAGGAACAGATCCGTGCCACCTTCATGGTAGACCTGGATCTCGCACTGACGGACCCCGACGCAGCCACTGCTGAGCACTTAGCGGGCGACTTTGACGATTTGGCTCTCTTTCAGGATTTGATTGAAACCGAGGGATATCAAATGGAGCTTTGTGGATGATGAAGACTAGGTTTGGGGGGGGGGGGTTACTGCTCTCAAAGTGTCAGATTAATCACATTTTCTCATTTGGAGACTTCCATTTTTATCTTAAGCCACAGGATATCGTGTAGCACAATACCTTAGAAGTTCAAATACTATTAGAACGGTAAGAGCTTCGGGATCATTGCGTGATTTCCACGCAGCGGAAGGTGCATTCTGTCTTCTCGACCCAAGTTAGGACCTAGGTACATGAACCTCGAAAGGACTTATTAGTGTTCTAGGGCCATTCAGGGAAGCCGGTTTGACAAGAAATCTTCTCTGTCTGCTGTTGGCTTGAGGATGCGACAACCTGTTTAGGAATTGTTTCTAATAGATCAACGGGTTCGATATAGGACGGGGACGTAGCGGGACGTAGATCTGGTCTTTCAACTTTGGCCGCAAGCATCCCCATCCCCTCCGATTCTCAAGGGATCAACTGTAAATCCCATAGATAAAACATGGGGAACTCAAAATCCCCTGTTTAAAAAGCAGCAAGCTTGTTACCTATTTCGGCACATGTGCACCCGCCCTCAGGGTGTGGGAAGCCGTATTTCACCACGCTATCATAGAACGGGAAACAGCCCTTATGCAAGGTATTGGCACGGAGCAGGATTCGGGTGTTCCTTGGAGCCGCTTCTCGTCATCGCTGCGTCATACGGAGCCCGTTCGTTAAAGGTCCTGCGTGTTCTCCTTGTCTGGACTGACCAATTGAACATCACCTCCGTCTTCGGCTTTCAAGCCGCTCCTTATATATGTTTGATTGGGGCACGATGGATATCAGTCCTTGTTGAATATTTCCATGACTCTTCACGGCGTCGAGGCGCCCTTTCTGCTAGCTCTTCAGTGGTGAACGTAGTATGTACTCCGCGTCTAATGGACGTGGGTGATGCCCTATCACCCGATAATGACATGCCGCAAGGCCATAGTTCATCGGTACAAACCATTTAAATGGTGACTTATATCCCCTGAAGCTCGACAGTCCGTCTTCAAAAGTCTCTCCATTTTATGAAAATTAAGATAGCTTATATACTTTCTGCTGAGCAATCTCAACTCATGAACTATATTGATACTCATGCCCCAGAGCTTCTCTGCAATGGCGATATCTGGGCGCCTGCGGACCAACTGTGCCACGAAATTCATCCGCAAACAGCGACTATCTTAGAAAACGAGTCACTGGGATTCATCCTGTACATGAATACAGATATAGAGCAAGAGGTAGGCAAACATTCTATCAGCTCAGACGTTCCAATTGAGGTGTGCATACATTTTTCAGCGTTTAATTCAACTGTATCACTCAATCCCCGTTTTCCATACAATGGAGGAAAATTCAAAGTCGCTAGAGTTGCCCTCAGACCTACAACGCTCGACCATTCTAAGAACATCAGCTAATTAATTATAGTTTAACGATGATCTCATTTCTGAGAGCAACGTGGGTGGGTTAACACCGGAGCAAGACCAAGCTGCTTTACCATGCTTCCAACTGCGCGACCCGTATGCGACGACTTCCTCTAAAGATGAGAGCGTAACGGACACAGCAGGAGTACCAGTGGGTGCAACAAGTTTAGCTTACTGGCACCCACCACTTACTTTGAGCGGCCCACTGGCAGCTATACGGTACCAGTCGCCGCAAAGTACCGAGCTTTTGGATTCTTGGACTCTACAAGACACTGGTAGTACCATTTGGACACAGCCACACTCATTTGCTACTGCAGAGCCGGCCAAATATGACGAAAGCGACAGAGGGACAATCAAGACACACAGTCCTTCCGAGGTTTCTACGGCTCACAATCTCCACTCGCGGACTAGTGCCTCAGAAAGCACTGTCCCAGTCAGTCTTGAATCAGCTCTCGCAGGACTTGTTAAGCTTGAAGATAGCTTGCAAGTAAACGTCAAGAGAGAAATCAAGAAGATGCAGGAGAGCTATGCTCCCATAAGGAGGGGCTGGTGAGGTTCATTGTGCACTCTATACTTCAGGCCATGGCCCCGGCCTGTCCATGTCAGATCTATTTTCTGGAGGCAGTATTGGCTTGAAGCCAACCCCATCTTGGTGATGTAGTGCGAAATGCATACCAGTGTCTGAATCTGGTAGCAGCGCAGAATTTAATCTTGTCCTCCTTTTTAAAAGTGGAGAAAAGCGTTAATCGACTTAATTGTGTTTGAGCATCTGTTAGAAAGCATCATCTCACGTCTTAAGGACAATGGCAAGGTTCGTGGCCGTTTTGCGTGGGAAATACTGCTGAGGCACGCAGGGGTCGAGCAGTCAGCCTGCAGGGAGATGTGGGCCTGCAATTTGGATTAATAAAGTCGAGGTTTTCATCAAGTCTTTTCTAAACCAATAGTACTGCCACAATTCGATCTGACTAATTATCCAGTATACTTAGTTCTACCTAAAATACCTTTTTTCGAATGCGGTTCTATAGTTACTGATCGCCTCCGGGATGTATCTATATCAATCGACCACGCAAAAAGTTCTGCATCGAACGGTACTAATTATTAAAGAATTTAAACCATCGTAATCAAGAACAATTGATTCAAAGTGGTGAAATGGAGCCCGTGCACGAGGTGTAGCGAGTGTGGCGCCCCTAGCTTCCTGCCTGATGGGATTAGCGGGCAAGGGCGGTATCCGCCCCCCCCCCCCCTCTGGGCTTCCCTGATGGACTGAATTCGTGGCGGGTGAGGTTTTCAATCCGCGGAGCGGATCAAGCGTCAGCTTGTGGTTTAATAGGGCAGCAAAATGATTTGCTTGATTCTAAGTGCCATCGCTATGCATCACGGGCGCGTTGGAGATTAACAGTACTCTGCTGGTTCTCAGAATAATGGCAGATTAATGCGTGGTCAAATATAGGAGCTTGATGTACGTGGAAGCAGGTTTCCACCTGTAGCTGTGAAGATGGGCCTTTGCAAATGAAACAACTGCATGGACACCCTTCAAGCTGTTCGGTCACTAAAGATGGCCTAAACCAAAAGAGCACTTTGAAGTGAGGAGAGTGTAAATTGGGATATGCGTCGCAACAATAACAATTTTCGCGGGAGAACGTGTCTCTGATCACTATTAGTAAGAAAGAAACAGCCGGGGCTGACAGGTCTGATCCCCATGGTAAAGAAGACATGTGCATAAGTAGCGTGATTCTATCGACTCAGAAAGTACAGTCACAGTCGGCAGACCCAATTCTTGTTATATCTGTTCATTCTCGATTATCTTTGAAGCTAATGGACTCCTGGTATTCTTTACTACAACTATATCAGCATGCCATCAGACTTTACAGCAAAAGAACTATGGCAGATATGGAGTCACAACTATCCTTACCTAAAGAGCCATCAATTTCACATTGAAGACCAATAGTTCAGTGAAAACTCTTACACAGGCATAATGCCGACCGAGTCTAAAGCTCAGAGGGAAGATACATCATGATCAATGAGATACAGCGATGTGTTTGACCTGGATCAAATGACACATGAGTTTGTGACTACAAATGGCCAACCGACTTGGGCAGACAAGATTGCCTCCAGAATTCAACTCCTTTCTCCATTGCGATATTCTTCGCCCAAAATTGCAGCTGACCGCCACAGATGCAACTGAATCATGTCATCATCGCAGTTGCCATGTTGCAGCAATTCTTCCTTGAGCTCAACCACTTGTCGGCGCAAGGCGATTTTTTCGGCACTGAGGGCGGTATTCTCCTCCAACAGCGATCTCTCTCGCTCTTGGAGTTGTTTCGCAGTCCGTCTCGCCTTATTCCTGCACTTAGCAGCTGCTATTCGATTTCTGTCACGCTTGGAAAGTCCTGAACGTTCTTCAGTTGTCGATGGTGATAATGGCGGTGTAGAGTCATCGTATTGCATATGTTGAGGGTCGTTGTCGGGGGCAGGATCTGTGTGTAGGGGTTTCCCAGCGGAAATCGCCATTATTTTTTCTAGATTTGACGGATGCATCATCGCTTCAGGGGGGCCACTGAGGTCAGAATTG
Organism: Xylariaceae sp. FL0255; assembly: GCA_022578795.1. Taxonomy (NCBI): domain Eukaryota; kingdom Fungi; phylum Ascomycota; class Sordariomycetes; order Xylariales; family Xylariaceae; species Xylariaceae sp. FL0255. The sequence goes on along the minus strand of MU389043.1, from coordinate 6,823 downwards.
TTTGGTTCATTTTCTGTTCAAACAAGACGAGTAGAATAATTAGCAAACAAGGACAGACATCAAAATTACTCTCAAGTTAAAGCAAACCTACCGACTTGGAAGAGCTGGGGGTTGTCGATCAACTGACCGCTTTCTGGAGAGGGGTATTGCATCTTTCACTCTGCATTGAACTTCGTGGTCGCTCGATCAAAGGTTCGGGTCGCTGGAGAATCGTCAAAAACTCAAAGCTCTTTAATCTCTTGCAGATAGCTCTGAAATAGGGCCATGATGTAAGGAAAGGATAATCAAACCATGCACCCTTAAAACAAGAAGCGACAACGACGTCGGCGAGAATCACGAATTTGAGACATCAGTAGTAGAGTGATGGTTTACGACTGCAGATAGCGAAGGAGGACCGAGCAGGGATTGAAAGTGGCTGTCATTATCACAGGGTTATTGAACATCAAGCAACCAGGTCTAGTCCGCCCGTGATTGTGTGCTAATAGGCCTACCAAGGATTGATGCGTCGGTTAAAATCACGATAAATCTGGCCAATCATATCCTGCCGGAGGTTTGTCCGAGGTAGAGTCGTGATCCCATTGGCCAGACGTCTAGCGCCAAATACTCCTTTTGATGATATTCAGACTTCGGGCAAGCCCCGCAGGGGGTTTGCAGCAAAGATTCCATGAATCTTGGTCTTGAGCAGGTCACACATGCCGAGCAATCCGGAAAACAGACACTCCAGCTGTTAGCCGGCCCATCGCTGCGAGCAGCTTTGGAGATCATACATGTTGTTCGGAATGCATGATGGGCAATGCTTGTGGGTTTAATATAAAAAAACTTCTTAGACTTAATATGAGTAAGTAGTGAGTATCTCGACACCCTATAACATATCCCGGCTTGCTACTTGGTAGAAGGGCATACCATTAGCCCACGAGGTACAATAGTATAAAATGCTCAGATATGATCATCAGCGATGTGAAGATATATATAATAGACCATTCAATGTTAATATAGACACTAAATGACGGGAGCATGGAGTGCGGTGATAAGGTGACACGCTTTAAAAGCCTGTGATTATAACAGAGGCTCCAGTAAAGCCAAGCTTTTTTTTTTCTCTCTATTTTTTTTCGCACTCTGTTTAGCGCTCTGCGTGATACGTACAGGAAATTAAATAGGACCCTCGAGTTCAGCCCAGGGCATGTGGAATAATCCCGATAAATCAGGATCTTTGAGGAGCTTACAAGTGACTTACGTTGCGTCTCATTTTGATCAATTGTCTAGCGTTTCTTGATGTAGGCATGTACCAGCATGTCGTTTAGCATGTCAAATGCAAAGTAATGTACCTTGTCACAAATCTCAAAAAGATGAAACCTGGTACATGGATGCCAAGATGCTGACTTCTTTCCGCAATTGTGGCATACTGAGCTAGAGCTCGAGAATCTCAACTCGACTACAACTAGCTGCAGCGAAACTGCAGCTGTTGAGGCTTATTATTTAATGAATGAATACGCTTGGAACCACACTTAAAAGGGCTTTAAGTGCTCCAATAAGGGTCGCAATGTGGGAAGGAAATCGCATATTGAAATGGGGATTACAGCTGGAGATCACGTAATTACTAGGGTCATGTATAATAGTAGCTTTCACTTGCATTGAGTTAGTTCGAAATCGACATGCGTTCTCCTTCTTATATTGTGACCCCCTATGGGGATCACTTAAGCCCTATTGAGTGTGATCCTGTACGTGATCATCCAGTAGGCAGTAGGCCTCGAGAACTGCAGCTTCGCTGCAGTTAACTGTAGTTGAGTTGTGGTTCTTGAGCTCTATTTCATTGTCGAGTTGTACTAAGCACAAACGCCAATTAATGCTGTTAAAACAGGCCTAAGATGATCACAAGAACCCCCTTTTTGTAAACTCCATCTCAATATTAGTAAACCTTCAATGGCCAAAGACAATTATTGGATCACGACACTAATCTCTATCAGGCCGTCCAATTAACGGTGGAAATATATATAGATTCGCTATCTAGCAGAAAAGAAGCGATGACTTTTGATTAGCCCTGATACCTTGATCATTCCGGATTCTCGAAGCAAATACCTAATTTTCCAAAGGGAAAAGAATGGCAGAAAGCACCGAGGACCGCGACTGTGTAATCTTTACGACTTAATTTATAATCCATCTCATTGCCTCGGCTGTCTATATAGGAGAAAAGGGGCATCTCGTTATTATCGATATCCTTCAGGCTCATCTGTAGGCGCAGGGGGAAAATGTGGTCTACGATCACTGCTAAGAGCATCAATGTGTCCGAAGATTGTGATCTCTCATGCTCATTGCCTTGTAGTCATTACTTACAAGAAGGTTGATGAAGCCAGGGAAAGCAGAGGAATTCTGGAGGTTTGGAGGTTTGGTAGCTGACCGGATGTTGCGACCTCGGCCAAATTCAAAGCAGTCTCCGCAGGCATCCTCCTGGAGTCCAACAGGACCTCTTCAATCGAAGTCTTTCACTCCGATGAAAGTCCATGAATGTCAAAACTTCGAGGTATCGTGTGGCTGGGAATCTATGCTGAAGCACTTACTCGCAGTCGTCACCACCTGACGGCCATCCAGACACGACCTATTCACGATCCTCTCGCTAAGTCACCATTGGCAAGCAAGATCCATCAAAGAAAGCTCGCGGTAGGCCAAAGTCATGTGGACCTTGTTCATCGTCATGGCGAGCCTGCTGGCCAACATCGCGGAGCATCTGAAGTGGGGATAACAGAATCATCATCGGACCCCTTTGGTTCATTGGTCCCTCCAGTTCGTTTATCCTTTACAGTCTTTATCACTTGTCTTGATCCGTTCCAGTGGCAGAGAACACAAGCGACACGAACAGGTTAATTCAAACTTTCATAAGAGGTCCTTAATTCAGTCATTATAGCTCTTGTCAGTGCCGAGTTAGTAGATCGTGATCTCTTCTCCTTCTTCGATGTCTCGCAAATCATTTACAGTATATCGTTTGATGTTATTGTTTCAGCTCTTTCGACAGTGTCAGATATAACCATGATCGATACGGCAGGCACCAAGGAAGATTTTCCAATAAATTTTGTCATTGTCGACGGGAAGGGCGTTTGATCGGATGATTCTTTCATACATCTGAGTATCGTTGTCACATGGGTAGATGTTGTGCATGAAAAGGAACTTTTATCGTTGAACTTCATCAAGGCATTCGACTTGTCTGGCTTTGATGGTTCGCAAGCGCTTACCGTACAATTCACTCTGTGGAAGTATGACGCTGGCTCTTCACAGACACTCGGCTGCCTCTGATAATCTGCTCGGATGCAATGAGACCTTTCCCTCTCCCGGAAATATCGCAGATAGCGTGGGGAAGTTTCATCGCCATTTTGTTTGTGTTAAACTAGCTTTCCTCTTTTAACCCTTATAGGTATTGCTTATTTTTGGAAAACTACTTATGCTGTGGGTATCGTTATATCTTCCTTCATTGGTGCCCACTTACCTGCACAGCACTTATCCCTGGCGATAAGGCATCAAACTTTGTGAGGAGACGCAGAGTGACGTGCGATAGCCATGCTCTACGAACCATGTGGCCTAAAAACAATCTTCACACCGTCATTGTTTATTTGTCACACTGATTGGATAACATACATGGAGGTAATGGGTCGCGTTGTGCGGCCAAGAAAAGCAGCCAAAAGAGTCTCATGCCTCAATAGCCCCATGTTGGGCAACCTAAATGGGCAGACTTCCCACATGGCATGCTGAGTAGAGCAACTGTGGCGATTATATGACTCAGGTAGGTCCATGTCAATTAGATGACTTGTATATGCCTCCCAACCCTATTGTAACCTAAGGGGCTAATCAACTCCAAACTCTATGCTACCATTTCCAAGATGCCAAAACCGTAAGTGAGCAACTATCCGACACGCCTTCACTACCCAAAACCAAATCAAACGCCTTATTAAGGACATAAATATAGCATTTTGATGAGAAATCGCGTTCAACAGCGTACCAAGTCAATACCGATGCGTCCGAACGCATTTGAGGAATTAGTCGCCTTTTCGAAATTATATTTCAGTTATGTCGTGGACGGTGAGCTTGAGGCCTAGCTAACTGTCCAGCTTCATTACCACAGTCTCGACGTCGACGGTGCACTGTCCTGCCCGGACGTTCTGGCGACGGTGAACGTGGGTCGTTGCGATGGTCTAGGCGTACTCCATAAGCACTGATATTTCCGGCACCCCGCGGGCCGAGGTCCATGTCCAAGATTCGAAGAAGCGCATCTAAATAATCCTTGGCAGTTGGACTTCCACTCGGACTTAAAACATTTGATTCGGCATAACTCGATATCTCGGCGTCCTGGGGAATGGGCTTTGGCCGGCTATTTTGAGGTGCTTGGTACGAGTCAGTACTTATGGACACGGATGCAAGACCGAACGAACCATACCTTCATCTTCACTTGAACTTTCAGTGTCAGAGCTGCCTTCGACAGAAGCGTGGTTTCTTAGTTGTCCTTGAACCTCACTCCCAAGGGCGAGATCAGTCTCCAAACCCTCCCGAACCCGAAATGAGCAGTTTCGAACTCGGAAGCTTCGTCCACGGTCATTGTCCACAACTCTCCGCCGTAACTCAATAAGAACATTTCTTGAGTGAGCGTTTACATTCAAATTGTGCCGCTCAATGATGGATGGGGAGATATAACTCTTCCTGCCGTCCCTCTTTGCCCATGTCACTGCTTTCGAGACATCATTTGGAAGGATTATCGCAATCGTGCTGGTCTGCGTCGGCGGGGTATTAGCCAAGGCCTCACAAAAAAAAAACATGTGCTGTGGGCATCTTACTAAGTCATCGAGTGCGAGCGTGCTCGGCTGCCTGCCCCCTGTGGAAGTTGGGGGGGTTGCTGAGGAACCGTGTTTGGACAGGACTAGTGACCTGCCATCAGACTGCGATATACTTGGGGCCGTAGATTGCCTACTGGGGGGCCTGTCGTGGGACAGGCGACAATGCCTCATGCACCTGTCAAGGTAGAATGTACAGATGTCGCGCCCCTCAGTGCGCACGACGGCGAAGTCCTTGACAAGCTTATAAATGTCTTCAAGGGCGGCGGAAGGATCAGACCTCATGCGCCTGGCGACTGCAGTCTCAATGGAATCCAGGACAGTCCCTTCAGCCGCGGTACCGGGTCGTTGGTCTTGCCCGATCTTTGGCACTGCTGGCTGTGAGGAAGGCAGGGTCGTAGGAGAGGGAGACGACCGTGAGGAAGGTAAAGGAGTCGGCCGAGGAGGATGAGGCGGTGAGCTAGAGGGGGGCGGCAGTAGAGCAGCACGAGCAGGACGAGCAGAACCACGACGACGACGACGACGAGGCGGGGGCTCACGACGTCGAGGAGGCAATTGAGTATCATGTCCCGTCGTTGGGCTGGGGTCCTGCTCAATCCCGGATTGGGTCGACGGATTCATGAATATATGCCGCCGGGCCACGGATGGCCTTGGTCAATTGCTATCAAAAGAGGGCGCAGGCAGTTGCGAGCGAGTGCCGCCGTGGCACAACTACTACATACTCGGGGATTGATGCGCACTCGGCCAGTCTGGCAAGGCGAGTAGGTCGGTCTCGGTGGTACTATGCCGAAAGCAATAAGCTAGAAGATGCTGTACTGGGCTTGAAATGAAATGATAAGAGCTGATGGAAGGAGATGGTTGAGGGCACTGGTGTTTTCGGTGTTGCAGAATCCTCACCAGCACCTGGACTTGGACACCACCCAAGCGGTGTAAAAAAAGACTGACACACTTCTACTAACATTACCACTTGTCGTGTCATTTATTAAAACCGCAATTCAAACTTAAATCTATTTCTTCTTAAATATAATAATTAAATAATATTTTACTTCTATTTAGTCCAAAATTTAACAAAGCTACGTCTTGTATGGCGGTTTGTATTGAATAGTTTCGTAAGATGGTATGTTAGAAGTGTGTCAGTTTTTTGTTCCACCGCTTGGCACCCGTCTGCCGTGGGATGGTGCTTCTGTGTTGGCCCGGCCTTGGACTGACAACTGACTGGCGACCGTGGGAACTTGGGAGTCGGATCCAATGACGCACTCAAACCCCACAATGGGGGCTTGATAAGAGCTTATCGTAGTGCTGAAGTTCTACTTCGGGGTTTTGTTTGTTGAGTGGGTGTGAGGTATAGGGAAATTGGTCTGGTCGGAATGTTTACCCCAGAATTTTTGTGCCTTATTTCTTGGCCTCTGATTGGCTGAAAAAAGCCTCCAGGGTAGATTAGGGTAGCACTGCCTAGACTGCGCGCAGGCCCTCTCATATCTCCATGGGCCTTGCATGCCTTTATAGGCCTCGCAGGCCTTCTCATGCCTCTATAGGCCTCGCAGGCCCTCGTATGCCTCCATGGGCCTCGCATATTTCTATAAGCCTTGCAAGCCCTCTTATACTTCTATAAGCTTTATATATTTTTATAAACTTCATATATTTTTATAAACTTTGTATATTTTTATAAATTTTGTAAATTTTTTAATTTTATTATATTTTTATAAATATTATAAGCTTTTTTATATTTTATTAATTATATAAAATTAAATTATTATATAATTATATTTTAAATAATAAAATGAATATTATATTATAAATTAAATTATATAAAACTATTTTTAATAATAATTTAAATTAAATAATTTAATTTATTTATAAAATAAATTTATATATAAAATTTTATTTTTAATATAATATATAAATTATATATTATATTATAAAATTTTTATCGATAATAAATAAATAAAATAAAAAATATAGGTTTATTTAATGTTTATATTTTTATATATTATATTTTATTAATTTTTTTT